>QEOT01123733.1:65241-83949 GCA_003123785.1 Pterocarya stenoptera
GTCGGGTTTTCGGATTTTGAAGGAGATAAAGCTTGTTTGATATAATGGAAGACTTGTATTCTTTAATATTGCTAACTATGCTGATTCTCTATGGGTTTTAGATTGGGGAATTTAGCCTTTTCTTTTAACAGTTGTAACTACTTTCACTTGTGAAAACACATAATCAAATAGAACGACAAAGTTTAATTTGGTTGTATGTTTGTTTTGCTTACTGATCTGGTTAGTGATCTACAATATTTTCGGTGATGTTTATCTCTCTACTACACACTTATACTTGAGACCTCCATTTATATATATTTTGTGCGAAAATCACGATTCTAATGATGATGGCATATAGTGTAGTACAACATGATACTCCATCTATAGGGCATAGCAAAGGGTGAAGCCATACTCATTACTTTGGGAATCAATGCTTTCCATACATGACATATAGATGCATCGACAGTTGAGATCTTGCTTTCAGCTACTGGGTCTGGCCAGCAGTGCAATGAAAAAATTCATGGGCTTAATTTATCTCATAAAATCGGTTTTACAAAAAACAATTGTTCATTTTTTATAAACATGTTTAAGACCTTGTCTACAAGTAATGTGGGATTATTCCTCAATACTCTTTCTCATGTGCAAGCCAATATTTTTTCTGATTCTTGTCATAAGGTAAATAGTGTGGACCACATTCGTTCTGTGTCAGGTTCTAATACTATGAAGAAATTCATGGGTCCAACTAATTTCATAAAACTGATTCTATAAGAGAGGATTGCTCATTCCTAATAAATATACATATCCAAAACATTATCCACAAACAATATAGAATTATTTCTCAACAGTAAAGAATGCCATGAAAATATTATAAAATCTGTAAATATATGTATGTCTATTTGCCTATGTGTGTTTTTGTGGGAAAGTAATAGCTATTATACGCACTGTCCTCAGCCCTCAAATTCTGACCTTCCTTTATTTTTCTCGCGAGATTTGTGGGATTGAAAGAATTAGGTAGGAGGCTTTCTTTATGTTTGTTCTCCGACATCTCACTTTGTTTTTTGTACCACATGACGAGCACCTTTCTTCTTCTTCCTTTTGTGCAGTTTTCATGCCCACAACTTGCACTGCTTAAGCTTCCCGGAGTCGAAATTAAGCAATATATATTTAACCCTTTTTTTTTTTAGCATACAGAAGTCATTGGAATACTAATTAAATAAAACAAGAATGTATATATAAAAGGTCTTGACTATTTTATATAATTAGGATAGAAATAAAAATAATACAGTATTTAATGTTATTTATAGATAAGTGTGATTTCTACCGTAATTTTTTCTTTTTCTTTTTTTTTTTGAGAAAAAAAAATAAAAACCATATACCAATTAAAATAATACTCAAACTCAAAAAGAAAAAATAATTCTGATGTTGGCTTCAGAACTAAGTAAAAGGATTACAACAATAAAGAGGAGTTGGTGGCTGTATACGTGTATGGATTATGGAATCCATTTGCTAAGGTGTACACGTGACTGTAACCAGGTGATAGAAAATCACGTGAGAACTTGGAAGTGCCTCGTGCCCCCGACACACCCCTTTCAACTGTGAATCAAGGATATGTGTGACATTATAATATTGGGTGCAATCTTTTCTTTTGCATGCATCTTCCCCGCCCGCCCCCATCCCATTTTTGCCTATTCACAATTGCTAAAGTGCCCTAAATACTATAATATTACTGTACCTCAATTACCATTTTGCCCTCCTTCGTTCACCATCTTCTCTTCCTTTTAATTCTCTCACTTTTTGGAAAGACCAACATCTTTATCTATAAAAGAAATGTTTAGTTTGAAAGCATAAGGGAAGTTTTATATATACAAAGAAATTATATAAAAATAAATTTACAAACTAATATCATTTTATGTAATCTGTTAGATCTACTTTACAATAAAAATAACTAAACAATCTGACATTATGCACCCAGAAGGAAAAGGCAATTCAACTGTGGCAAAAAATAAGCTCAAAAGAAAAGGCCTGCTTTTTACTTTTTAAAAATCACATCAATTTATGAGTTTACATTTTTGTAATCCTTTTATAGTTAAAGTATTTTCTGTGTGATAAATGATACGTATCACATCAAGACTAACCAGTTTAATTATAGAAAACAAATTTTTTTGGAAATATTTTTCCAAATCTAATATTTCTTAATTTTTAAAGTCTTGAGGCCTCGTTTGTTTTCACAAGTATTATCATCTCATCTCATCTAATTATTGTAATTATTATTTTAAATATTGTACCGTACTGGCCGGTATATGCCGTACCAACTACTAGCCTAGTACAGATATTACATATATTTTGTATCGGCCCAAATGTTGGCTTGTATTTAGGCCTAAGTACTGGCCAATATTTCGTCCTTTCATTTTTTTTAAACTACAAGCTTATTTTTTTACCCTCAATTCAGATTATGCTATTTATAATTTATATATATATGTATTTATATATAATTTATTTATATATAGACAATTATTTTGGAATATAATTTTTATATATAATTTATTCATATATCGACTATCCCGAAACAACACACGAAACGGTGTTAGTATCGAAATATTTCGTTCAATGCCTTAATCGGTATGCCGTTTGGAACGATATTCAAAACTTTGATTGCAACTTTCTTAAATTTTCACATAAAATAAAATTAATAATTCGATTTTTCAACTTTTAAAATAAAAATAATATTAAAAAAATATATTTTAACAATATTTTATTCAACTTTCAATTTTTATCTCAACTTATCCCACCTCATCTAATCTCATCTGTAAAAACAAATGAGACGGTATGTTTGGATGTTAAGAATATCTCAGATTATCTATGAATAGTAATGAAATAATTTATTAATAGTAGTTAAATAATAATGAATAGTAAGAAACTGTTTATGAACAGTCGTGAACTAGTATGAGATGGTCTCTTCAGACAAACACAGCCTTAACTTGATTTCTTTGCTATAATGTTGAACAAAAAGTTGAGTACTCTTGCATTAATTAATTTATATTTATGGAACATGGTTGCATTAAATTTTAATGGAGAAATTATCTTCAACCATATATGACATGCAAAGAACGTTCTTAATTATTGCATCATGCATATATATATGATATAAATATATATATATATAATATGTAAGAATTGATCCGTAGTGGTTTTCCAGCCAGTTATCACAACTAATTTGTTGGTATTATAAATAGGAACACGCAATAGATATATAGGCAAAATATATGGGATAATCATAATCAGACTCCACCAATCAAAGTCGAATTAGCAATATTCCCTCTTGTGGACTAGCATTGAAGTAGTGGTTGGAATATCATTGGCCAATGAAAAAGGGCAGGAAAAAACAAAAGAAAATTAGGAACTTCGAGTATGGCTAGAATGGATCGAATATATACAACTGTGTACTGTGCATGTCTACTTCTTACAAATTGATCACTCTGCTGATGACTTGGTGATATGTGACTACAACCACTCAAACGGCCTTCATGTGGTTTCGCAGTTGCATGCACTAGTTTTTATGAGGAAGACATCAATATAATGATGCATGGCTGATGAAATAATTTCAAACCAAAAAAAAAAAAAAAATTAGGAAAAGATGGATATAATGACACAATTATTTGACAATTTTTTACAATCAATCAATCAATATACCATTTATTAAGAAATATATAAATTTTAATTAATTTGAGTTTTCTTCTAATTAATTAAATTACTATCTTGATAATGATATAAATTGAGTTGTACGCATAGGTATTACGTACTATCAAGGAATTTACGAGAATTGTTACAAATACAAAGAGATTAAATAAAATAAACCTACAAATTGATGTGTTTTTATAGAATTCGTTAGATCTACTTTATAATAAAAGTAACTTTACAATCTGACGTACCACATAAAGTCACATCAGTTTATAAATTTACTTTTGTAGAATCCCTTTGTAGTTAAAGTATTTTCCAATTAAGAATGTCCTCTAGATATTTGGAAAATTGATCTTACAAATCTTCTTTATGAGTAGGTGCTAATTATTTAAAGCATAGAAAGCTATTAAATCGACTCTGCTTGGGGCTTGAATTTAGTCACATGAAGAAATTACCAGCACATTATTAATTATATGCATGCAATGGTTAATTTGTCATGTATCATGAACATTTCTAGTCATGATCTTACCGTACTAATATTTAAGACTAGTGATCTAAACTTTTCTCTTATATGTTAATACTAATTTGCATTACATTAAATAATTAATGAATCCAAATTCCATTTGTTGTGTAAACTTCATGCACTAGCATCGACCCACGATCTTCTCTTTATGATCTTATACACTATACAGTAGTCTCCATTGATCTCCAGTGGCAAAAATTAGAAAATTAGGCTCCACCTTCCACATATATAAACATCATGTACATGAAAAGCAACTGCATATATGCTCCAAATTATAAATCCCATGCAGAAACGTACGTACACCAGTGGTGAGAATTTCTGGCTATGGAATTAACTCAATCAAAATGCACGATCGAGTTGTAATTTATTTTGAAGAAACGACTATTTCTACTTACAATCATCTTCTCTTTATACTTATTATCTTCATTTGATTCTAGTTATCTGGTCATGCTTTTATTATTTGAATTAAATCCAGTTATTTGGTCCTACTTTCATTTCTTTTGTTAATTTATCTGTATTATCATTCCAATTATTTGGTTTACTCCAATTATCTGGTCTCTACTTCAACTCCAGTCATCGGATCCCTATTTCTTTTATCTGTTTATCTGTTCTTAATCTATTCTCTATCTTATCTTATTTCGTTATCTTACTTCCGCTAGCTCCTTTTGGTATCAAAACTAATTTAAGCTTCTTCACGAGAATTATGGCAATATAAACAGATCAACACGTACTAGAATCCACAAAATTGAATACTGGCCGTCCTAAAACCCAACACACCCACAGTTGGATCAGAAAGAGAGAGCAAGACGGCATGCATTCGGTATTCTTAAAGCAAAACGCAAAACAAAACTAGCCTGCACACCGCGAAAATATGCCAACCTGCCAAACTGCGAATTATCATGAGCCTCGAGTACGACGGGCATACATCCGTGCACGGATCAGATTCAAGAAAGCATTACAAACTATTGCAACCGAAACACACAATACCATTTAAATTACGACTATAACTCACCAAATTGCCGGAATTCATTAAGAGAAAAGCTATTTTGCCGCTCCAATAGTACCACTCAAATGTACCGAAAATTTTATTTTACTTGGAGATTAAGGAATAATAATTTTAAATGTATTGATGATTTTTTTTATTTTTTAAAAATATTTAAAAATATTAAAAAAATGTGAATAGAAAAATAAAAAAAATAAAAAGTTGTAAATACAACTGGAGGTAAAACTGAGCAGTGCTACTCAGGTGGCAGAGTAGCACCGCTCATTCTATAAATATATGAAATTTTTTACTCATCACATATCACACTTTTTTTTTCCTCTAAAAAATACTACTTACCATCCCCACATGGCTACACGCTAAGATGCGACTTATCATTTTTGTCTTTTTATTTAAGCATACATATTTACCCATCAATATGTATGTGTTTAAATAAAATGACAAATCATATGTTGGTGTGTTATATAAGGATGATAAGTAGAATTTTTCTTTTTCTCTTATCAAATGTGTGGTATATGAATGATGAGTAAAATAAATCAATTAGTTTAGGAAAAATAAAACCAAACAAAATTTTAAAATTTTAAAAAAATAAAAATAAGTGTGGTGTGTGAGGATGATGAGTAACAAAACTTATAAATAGATTTCTCAAAAAAAAAAATTCATAAATTAACGTCGTTTGATGTGGTACATTAGATTGTAAAATTATTTTTATAACAAAATAGATCTAACGTATCATATGAATCCATGTCAATTTGTTTTATTCTTTTGAGTACTACTACATATATATACTTACAATTTTACTTACAGAAAACTTACAAGACTCATTTTATCAATTTTTTAAATCAAATTTCAAAATTTTTAAACATATCAATAACTGACATGTGAAAATATTTTTTTTTTATAAATTTCTCTTAAATACATTTAGCATCTCACTTTTTAATAAGTACATTTAGCATTTCTCTTTCTACTACTTTAATGTCTGGTTTGGATAGAGATACTTCCATTTCATCTCAATATTTAAATACTACAAATATAAATATTTTTTAATTTTTAATTTTTAATTTTTTTATCTAATCATTACTTAATTATTACAAATTTTAAATAAAATATAAAAATAATTAATTTTTTAAAATTTTAAAATAAAAATTATATTAAAAAATTATATTCTAACAAAATTTTAAATATAATCTTCTTATCTCTCATCTCTCGAAACCTCGTAAAATTCAAACCAACAAATTTTAAGCTATCTCGTCACAATTCAATTCAATTCAAATATCTTAACACTATTCTAAAAATTATTGCTACTTACATAGATTTTTTTTCGGTTTGCGTGATGATAATCCAATTTAGACGTGAGGTTGTTTAGTGCGAAAAAGAAGGGGACCAACGTGTACGGAGTTTGAAGCAAGGTACATTGGTGACTCCCAATCCATCCAGTAATCCGGCTAGATTCATTCTCATTACTTCAAACAGCTCCTCCATTTAAAAGTAGTAGAATAATTTGGACTGGAATAGCTTCGCTAGCTTTCCCATCGCGAGGGCAATTCTGGTAAACAACCAATAGTTGGCCGAGGCTACGCTTGTAAATTAGGTGGCCGAGCATTACCCTTTCTCGAAACCACCACCAGTTTATAACCAGCTTCCTTCTTGCCATCTGTGACGACCTTCGAACGAATAAAACAAAACTGAGAGAGGGACAACCTCAACGCTTATATTTGAGAAGATAGATCGACCATCGGTCTCCTCTTTCTCTTATCTCTCTCTCTCAGTTGGGTTTTGAAGTGAGAAAGAGGGCATTTACAGAGAGAGAAGGAGAGGAAAGGCCGAAACAGTATTTCTTCCTTGTCTTTCTCTAATATCTCTGTAAAACCCCCATTTAGAGAAAGAGAGAGAGAGTGAGAGAGAATTGAGAAGGGAGAGAGAATGGAAATGGGTGGGAAGAAATTCGCCGTTCTTCTGTGCGCAGAGGACTCGGACTACGTGAAGAAGATGTACGGAGGGTACTTTCGGGTGTTCGTGAAAATGCTGGCCGAGGAAGGCGAGACGTGGAAAATGTACCGCGTGGCCTGCGGCGAGTTCCCGGACGACGAAGAGATCGGTGATTTTGATGGGTTTGTGATCACTGGAAGCTGCAACGATGCGCATGGAAACGACGTTTGGATCTGTAAACTGTTGAATCTGTTGAAGAAATTGGACTCCATGAAGAAAAAAGTTCTGGGGATATGCTTTGGACACCAGGTAATTAAATCTATTTGTCTTCATAGTTTAATCTCCTAATTCGGCCATTAGTGGTTTGTTTTTCTGTTTTTGCGTGCTTTAAATAATTACTCCGGTTGGGATTTGGTGCCACCCTATTGATTCTCCACCTTCCACCCATGTCTGTTGCACTAGAAACCGGTGGATGCCACATTGCATATCTAAGCACTCCTGATCTAAAGGGAAACCCAAGCTGTTTCTCTATCCATTTCAAAAGTTTTCTTTCCTTTTTCATTTCTGGGTTTTAGTATTTTGATCTTCTCAATCTGTAAATAATTTTTCAGCATTTTTTTTCCTCAATATCTCACTCACTCGTCAAAAAAATAAAAAAAAGTTCGTTGGTAGCCGACGTATTTGTTATTTTCGTGGTTTGTACGCGCTACTAATGCGCGTGTGCATGATGACTTCAACGAGACGAAACAAACGCCATTGCGGCAGTTGTGAGAGAGAGAGAGAGAGAGATGAAACTGAAAAAGTCACGAGGCGGTTGGCGCGAGGTCCGTCGCACAGAATTTTATGTGCCAGTGGTCCGGTCGTTGTGTCACTGACCACGTTTGGCCGGAAAGTATAGCCTTTTTTTCAGTCTTTGAGCAATTACATTTTAAATGGAGTATAAATTGGTGCAAAATATATATTATATCGCTTTTCAAAAGATTTAATTTTTAAATATTTTTATAAATCATATTATAGATTTAAAGTCAACAAAGAGGATGCGTCCTCCGCAGCCGATTATTAAGAATTGAAAATTATGTGAGCTATGGTGATGGAGTCACCATGGTGATGGAGACTACCATGTTAATTGCAAATTGTAACCGTTTGGATAAGATCTGAGTCCCAGTCTACTTATGAGGGAAATAGGTGTTGTACNTTTATTTTTGTGAAAATTATTTAGTTTTTGTTTGTTATGGAAATCAATATATGTTAGAAGTTTTGATAACAATTATTATTTCTTTTATTTTTATTTTTATTTAAAAAAAGAACACATTTAGCTCAGAGTAGATATTTTTTTAAAGAATTTTCAAAATTTCTCTATTGCCAAACATAGGTACACAAAACTTTCTGAACATTGAAACTAATAGAAACTATGTAATGAAGTAGTAGTCTGAAGATAAAATTGATGAATGTGCCATGTAACCATATGTTGGCCGTGACTAGGACTTGTTGAAACCTAACAGTCAAAGAGTGCAAGGAGGCAAGCCAAATTTCTTGAATGTCACGTGAAGAATGATTTAGTAAGCTGAAAAAATCTTGAATATCATGCATGTTTCATGTATGCATGCTTACTATTGTCTTTGTAAAATTACACTTTGCACCTTTAAATAATTAGAGATTTTACACTTTAATTACATTCTAAACTAACAAAACCGACAAATTACATATCCTAATTATTAAAAAAATAAAAAAAAAAATTTGTTTCTTTATTCAATTTTAACCTTAAAATTGATTAAATGTAAGTGATTGAGAGCTTAATGATAAGATCTTAATAGAACATGCAAAAAAAAAAAATCTATTTTTTATACTTTAGGAGTGGAATGCATCAATTTTGGGGTAAAAAGTAGAAAACAGTTATGTCTTATATATGGGAAATACTTTAACAAGAAAGAGATTATACAAAAATAATCTCACAGACTGACGTGGCTTGATGTGGTTCATGAATGACATTATTTATGGTAGGTGTCTTTGTTGGTATACAATTACCATAAGGTAGGCACACTGTGGTGCCTTGTGCATATATAACTTATATGTCAATCTAATAATTGAGTAAATGCCATGTCCTAGAATTAAGCACCATAATGTTGTGCAAAAGATAGACTTGAAGAAAGAGCAAAACTTTAAAATACATTATCGTTTCTACATCACTGTTCACAACGTGGACAAGAGCACATATACAGTTCATATATAGACAAATAGGCTCATTCTATGCACGAGAAATGCACGGCAATTGTCGGTAGGCTTTAAATCAATATATATCTTTCTGTAAGAAATTAAAACGTACTTGATGGCTGCAAATGATCAATTGTGCGTGTGGGGGCAGTTAATTCTCGATCTGGGACTGCCCCGTCATCCTATAATATTGGAAATAATATTGTCTTGTTTTTTATGAATAGAATTTATCTAAGATGTCTTGTATCGTGCCCTGGCCACTTTTTGAGTGCGAAAAGGATGCCTGTGACTGACGTTACATGCGTGTGACGTACGATCTAATTTCTGACCCATGAAACTTGAAAGATTTGTTTTAGAAAAAGAACTGGTCAATACTCCACGCTCCATATTCTATGAAAAATATGTCCAGATCATGAAATAAAAACTCTAAATATAGGATATGAGAGTGAATAATAGCTGATGAATAGAATTTCTCGACAGCAAAGGATCTTGTTGGTAGCCATTTTTCTTCTTGTAAATATTTATGGTGGTAATTATAATTTACGAGCCCCGTGTTTTTAAACATGAATATATATATCCAAATGAAAGAAACAAATTTTCTTTGTTATGTAAAAATTAATGAATTACGATTTTGATTAGATACTAGCGCGTGCAATTGGAGGACAGACAGGTCGGAACATGTCGGGCTGGGACATTGGAGTCAGAACCATTCATTTATCATCCTCCTCAAAATTCCTTTCTTCTCTGAAAATTCCTGCAACTCTCTCTCTGATCGAATGCCACCGAGACGAGGTATTTCTATCTAAATGGAAGCGAAATATATATCATGATCACTTTGTAACCGGACAGCTAGCAGGAATGACACTAATTAATCATATCATGTTTTCTTAATGTGACATACTTCCATGCATGCATGTATATATGTGCATGTCAGGTCCGGGAACTTCCTGCCAAGGCTGAGGTGATTGCATGTTCTGAGAAAACAGGAATCGAGATGTTTAGGTATGGGAATCATTTCATGGGCATCCAAGGTCACCCCGAGTACACACACGACATTCTTCTTCACCTCGTTGACCGCCTTCTCCAACGCGATATGATTATGGTATATATCATGTCCTTATAAATTATCCGTCTCATCAACGATATTATATATATATATATATCATCGTATTTAATTTATGCAGGAATCCTATGGTGAGGAGGTGAGAGCTAAGATGGGGGAAGGTCATGAGCCGGATAGTGAGGCATGGAAGAAACTATGCATTAGCTTTCTCAAGGGTACTACTGGAATGGACTTCGTTAGATCAATAAAAGAAAACTCATGTAAATATTAGTTAGCAGTACTCGATCTTGTTCGTTCGGAAGTAGTACTAGAAGGAATTAAGATCGATCGAGTTGGAATACTAGGAGGCAATTAGTTTAATTATATAGCTAGCTAGCTGTTTTCTCTTCTAAGTTGGCAATCTTCATCAAGATATCATTGATGAACTGTTGTAATTCTCGTGCATATCGAGAAATTAAGTCGAAATTTACAAACTCACCCATATTTGTCATGGAAATCACAACTCTTTTTGGTTTTTGTGTCTATTTTTAACTGTTTTACTTTCGAGTTATTATTTGGGTGTGTTGACAATACCATTTTATAACAATTTTAGACGAATTAACAGCATAAAGATAAAAGATGTGCCTCGATCGGTATTATCTTATAGCTTGTGCTAGCTACCTTTAAGTGCCAATCGTCAAACTACAAGAAATACTTGTATTTTCATGAATGCTTTTGGTGGCAAAAATCATCATTTTAGAAACGACAAGTCACCCTTATTGGCATAATCCTGTTAATTATCTGGTGACAATTCGTTTAATTTTTTTTCTCCTTAATGATCAGATCAGAAGCATAAGCCCTCGAGTCAAAAGATTCCAACCCTTGTGATGATGTTTCTCTTTTGACTGAATACTACATACTATGCAGCTTGCTTTCCAACACTTAGCATGATTTCCCATTCAACAAAACCATCTAAGGGAGGCCGAGGGTTTTGATGGCCCACTCTTAATAATAATATAAAAATCATTATTTTAAAAATTTTGTGACAAAATGACCGAACTATCTCTTAAATATTTTTCCACGACATTTTGTTGGCACCAACATATATAGACGCAACAACCATAGCAATATAGTAGTTCACAACGTACGTATTTTAGACGAAAATTAGATTAAGCTATAAATGTAAGAAGCGTTGTTGTTGTTGCTGCTGCTTCTGCATGGGAGGCCCCTCCAGAGCTAACCAGCCTTCATGTCATTAATTGACTAAAAAAACACCACCTTTCGCTCTACCCTCCTCTCACGTTTTTTTCAATGTTAATTTAGTCCAATATAATATATATAAAATTTTGGACAAAAAAGGAAAAATAAAATTTGGAAGTATCTGTAACCTCTCCCTTTCAAAGATCTCAGTCTTTATCTATTGTGATTGTGCATGTGGTAGATTGTTATTTTTCTAGGTACCATATGTACTTTTCCGTCCATGTTTTTTAAGTGTGATTTACCAAAAGTAACTTTTAGAGAGTAAAATAAATTTAATTCTGGGGCCGTGGAAACCATGTCCATTATCAAAGAGGAAAACACTTTCCACTTAAACAAGAGTCTTTATCCTTCATAATGATAAACTTAAGTTTGCTATGGATATATAAGATCCGTTTCATTCCCACCTGATTTTACTATTGTGTTGGTACATTTACTGCCAATTGGAAGATAACCTCTGTTTTTACTGTTTGTGCTCATTTTCAGGTCACCCTAAGCTTTTTAGTTCTATAAATTTCCTGTTTTATGCGGCTATTCCTCTACAAATTCTGCTCCTGGGCTCTCTCTATTGCTTATGAGAAATGACAAGAGAAAAATGCTAAATATATTTAAGAAAAATTTACAAAAAATACTTAATTCTCTACATTACAATTATTAATATATTGAAAATCATGATAATTTGAATTTTAAAATAAATGTTGCAAGTAAACTACCAAGTAAAATTATAAGTACATCCTGAGAAGATAAAGGCTTTCGGTTTGCAACAGATTATAATCAATCCTTCTTAAGATATTTATTCGACACGTGGCATCCCCAGTCTAAAAATGGGAGGATGAGAGAGGCTAGAGCCGCCCCACAGGAGCTCTACGCCCAGAAAACAAATCTCGGAATCGAAAATAGTAAAAACCTCAAGATTTCAGCAATCAGAATTAAGAGCAATCAGAATAGGATTTGAATCCTTCAACATGAATTAAGAGCAATCAGAATAGGATTGTTTTAGAAGTTCCCCTTCCGAAAATAAAAAAAAATGTGAATATATAAAGAACCATTATCAGTCTTTGTAGATTGTTGAGGACATGAAATCTTCAACCCTAACTGGAGTATCGTATCACCATCATCACAAACATCAAATTAGGATAAGTGGTGCAAACTTTCCATTGCATGGCAAAGGGAATTGATTAGGCATTCAACATAGAACCAGAGTTCCTCCTGCACTCGGCCAGCATATCCATGTAGAACTGACACTTGCTGATGTCATTCCCATAGTTGTTCAAGCACTACAATAAAACAAAACCAAAGAGCAGTTGCCGCCAAATTAACTTTCCACTTGTAAAATTATAAAGCAGATCCATGGAATATCAAAATAATTATCTTAAAAGCATAGACGCACAAATAAAACATGTTTGAGAAAATAAAATTGACATGAAACTTAGAAACTGCCCACCAAACTCTTGGATTCTCAAGATACTAGAGTGAAGAAACAAACAATTCATTTCTATACAAGCTCTCATGATAGAGAACTTCAGCTAATTTCCAGTAATATAGGAAAGCTAGCAGCTTTAAACACCAATCCTAAAGATGGTAGGTAACAACCTCAGTAGGCAGAGAATGTTCTTAATTAAGTCAGAAGATTTTGCAGAATGCAACTGTCAAGACAAAATATTGAATCCTTATCTACGACCACATATATAAGCAATATTTACCAACATGTATGGAAGAGAAGAAAAATTACTCTCATATATCTCAAAAGATACCACCAGATAACATCTGTAAACAAGTAATTGTATGAGTAGAATTTCTTTTTCTTTTGATCAGTAATTATGTGAGTAGAATTGCATACATCTTGGAATGCCTTGGAATGAATATTGCATGCATCAGAGCCGCTAAGACTGTTTGTAGTAGAAGCCGGGGCAGCAGCAGCTGCATCAGAGACCACGGTTTCATGTTGAATAGTGCGAGGACCCATCACAGCATCCACAGCCCTGTGGGCCACTGCACTTCCAGTGCCAAAAGCCATTCCTGTAATTAGAGACAACAAATTTAGAATAGCTCCCATTTGAAATGACTACGCAATGATATGCATAGTGAAACAACACATAATATATATCCTAATACAAAGGCATTAATCTTCCAACGCATACCCTGAGCTATGGTTGAACCAATGCCTCCTAGAATGGATCCACCACTGCCAGCCTGTGCAGGAGCTGGAGAAGGAGCATGGTTAACTGCAACAAAACAAAAATTATACACACATGTAATCAGACAGAAGAGACTCGATAGAAGTACAAGCAAATAAATCAGCGTGCAGAGTCCAAAACAATACTATGAAGTGTGAACATGGTATTGGTAGCCAAACGAAACTAAACACTTGGAAAGATCTCATTGGTAATGCATACGTAGTTTAAAGCAATAATACCTGGCTGAGGTGGATTTCGCACTGGAGCAGGACGAGGGGGTGCACGGGAAGCAGATCTTCCTGCAGCGGAAATCAGAACCATTAAGAAATCGAAGCAATAGAATGAAAGAGCATTATGTCGATTCAAATGTTCTTATCATATCATACAGAATCACAGTTAAATATATTTAATCATAAAAGCAATGCACCAAATTCCTTATTCCTCAAGGCACAATCTTCAAGCTCAACATAAGCTCAATACCAGCTATGCCGAAATTGCAAGCTAAAAATAGACAGAATGAAAATAAATACCCTTTCATTAAAGGAAAAATCTTCTAATCGGTCAAACTGTTAAAGGCTTAAAAACAGCTTTCAATTATTTGTTGCCACATAGTCCACCCATGGTGCCAAAAATGGAACCGCACGGTACACAATCGAAAACCAAATCCCCCTTCCCACGGAAACCCAAATACCTCACCCCTCTCCTCTCTGCAAATTCCCTCAAATGAGGCCTATTCCTAGTTTGATGCCTCTCCCTGTAGATAATGTTAGCAGGGTTGTTGGTTTTCAAGTCCTGAACATATGTTGATCGTAAACAGTAAACACCATCTCCAAGGTCTCCAACACCTTAGAGCCAAGGCTCTCTGGTTAAATTCCTTCAAGCTCCAAGATGCAAACCAGGCTTATACTGAGGGGTTTCAAAAAGGGGTCCTCAACCATTTTGTAAAAAGACGGGATTTTGCCAATACGGGGATTCTCGCAAATATTTTCATTTGTTAAATGTGAATGCTCAAGGCATATCTTGGGGTTGTAGAGACTATCCTTTTTTCTTTTTTCTTTAGTTTCCCTACAACACTGATCATCAATTGGCGGAAGAAATTGAGTGCATCTTTCTCTTCATAAATAATATTTTTGTTGCTAATAAGTTTCAGAATGAGAATCTACGAATCTTGGCAAGTCGTAACTCTCCTCTGGGTGATATAGATTTGAATGTAAGTGGGGGGAATTTTTCTCTTTTCATTTGTGGGTTTTAATCATGTGTGGATTTGTGTATTGTGTATTTTCCCAACTTTCTTATGTGTCTTTGTGTTATTGGAGGGCTGTTTTTCTCCCATTACTAGTTGGGCTGTTCCAAAGCGTTTCACTTCATTAAATTACCGAAAAAATATGAAAAAAAAAAGAGCAAATTTTAAAAGTAAAATTTCAAAGTATCTAGAAAATGAAGAGAACAGAACCCTGGGACAACAATGGAACCGAAGACAAGTATTGTCCTAGAAACAGTACCGTACAGGAATGAAGAGGAACACAAAGTAAACCCTAAAAAGGCGCTGTAAATTGAAAAGGAGGATCACATATATGGAGAAAGATAATGAAAAAACTCACCACCGGAGCTTCGGCGAGGCATGGTTCGTGAAGCGGCGGCAGAGGGGTGAAAATTCCAGAAGTGTAGAGAGATATGCCCAAAACCCGAAGTTTATACTTTGAATGAAAGGAATAATTCTTTCAGAATATGCGAGGTTAACGACGTCGCATTGACCTCTTGGTTGCAGGGGTGAACAGTGAATCGGTGATGCCTGACGTGTTTCGCTATATGGATATCAAAATTCAAAAGTTCCGTGTACCCGGATGGAAACACGTGTCTCTGTCCTAGCCCTACGTTTTATGAGGGATGCATGGGAGGACGCACCTTGCTAAGGTTCATTGGAAATTGGAAACCGTGTGATATTTTTTTTAATTTGTTTATTTATTTTGAGGTATTATTTATTTAAATATTTAGTTTGATGGATGTATCATATAGTTGATCTATATAAAAATGATAGATACAGTCGCCTAGTGCAATCGGTGTGTCCACATCACTTATTTTATTTTTTCTCTTCCTCTCCCTCTCCATTTCGTTCNAAAAATGGAACCGCACGGTACACAATCGAAAACCAAATCCCCCTTCCCACGGAAACCCAAATACCTCACCCCTCTCCTCTCTGCAAATTCCCTCAAATGAGGCCTATTCCTAGTTTGATGCCTCTACCTGTAGATAATGTTAGCAGGGTTGTTGGTTTTCAAGTCCTGAACATATGTTGATCGTAAACAGTAAACACCATCTCCAAGGTCTCCAACACCTTAGAGCCAAGGCTCTCTGGTTAAATTCCTTCAAGCTCCAAGATGCAAACCAGGCTTATACTGAGGGGTTTCAAAAAGGGGTCCTCAACCATTTTGTAAAAAGACGGGATTTTGCCAATACGGGGATTCTCGCAAATATTTTCATTTGTTAAATGTGAATGCTCAAGGCATATCTTGGGGTTGTAGAGACTATCCTTTTTTCTTTTTTCTTTAGTTTCCCTACAACACTGATCATCAATTGGCGGAAGAAATTGAGTGCATCTTTCTCTTCATAAATAATATTTTTGTTGCTAATAAGTTTCAGAATGAGAATCTACGAATCTTGGCAAGTCGTAACTCTCCTCTGGGTGATATAGATTTGAATGTAAGTGGGGGGAATTTTTCTCTTTTCATTTGTGGGTTTTAATCATGTGTGGATTTGTGTATTGTGTATTTTCCCAACTTTCTTATGTGTCTTTGTGTTATTGGAGGGCTGTTTTTCTCCCATTACTAGTTGGGCTGTTCCAAAGCGTTTCACTTCATTAAATTACCGAAAAAATATGAAAAAAAAAAGAGCAAATTTTAAAAGTAAAATTTCAAAGTATCTAGAAAATGAAGAGAACAGAACCCTGGGACAACAATGGAACCGAAGACAAGTATTGTCCTAGAAACAGTACCGTACAGGAATGAAGAGGAACACAAAGTAAACCCTAAAAAGGCGCTGTAAATTGAAAAGGAGGATCACATATATGGAGAAAGATAATGAAAAAACTCACCACCGGAGCTTCGGCGAGGCATGGTTCGTGAAGCGGCGGCAGAGGGGTGAAAATTCCAGAAGTGTAGAGAGATATGCCCAAAACCCGAAGTTTATACTTTGAATGAAAGGAATAATTCTTTCAGAATATGCGAGGTTAACGACGTCGCATTGACCTCTTGGTTGCAGGGGTGAACAGTGAATCGGTGATGCCTGACGTGTTTCGCTATATGGATATCAAAATTCAAAAGTTCCGTGTACCCGGATGGAAACACGTGTCTCTGTCCTAGCCCTACGTTTTATGAGGGATGCATGGGAGGACGCACCTTGCTAAGGTTCATTGGAAATTGGAAACCGTGTGATATTTTTTTTAATTTGTTTATTTATTTTGAGGTATTATTTATTTAAATATTTAGTTTGATGGATGTATCATATAGTTGATCTATATAAAAATGATAGATACAGTCGCCTAGTGCAATCGGTGTGTCCACATCACTTATTTTATTTTTTCTCTTCCTCTCCCTCTCCATTTCGTTCTCCTTCTGTTTCACTTGAAATTTCATTTCTCTCTCCCTCCATCTTCATCTTCGTCGGACCACTCCCTCTCCTTTAAAGATGCCTAGTGCCCCATTATTAACAAACCTCCACGTAAAATTTCCTTTATGAGTGCCGCCCATGTCTTAGCCATGTCAGGGACATACCCCTCGAACAGCCCTTGGACATGCCTTAGCTCGTGCCTTGTCAAGCACGGGGTGCCCAGCATGCCCACGGACCGGCTACATGCATGCCTTGGCCCGTGTCATGACAAGCACAGGGCGCCCAGCGTGCAAGCCATGTGCAGGCCAGACCACGAGCCTAGCAAGGTTAGTGGTCAGGCGCAGCATAGCGCACGGCCAGGCATGCGCATGCCCCTACGCATCTACCTTGGCCGTAGGGCCCTATGCACGCCCATGCGTGGCAGGCCCATGCACACTCACAACAGCCGGCCCATGCACACGCCCATGAGCACGCACATGGCCACGGCCCATGCCCCACGCCCCACGCCAGCGAGGTTAGTGGCATGCCTAAAAGGCATGCCATCCAGCGCACGGCCCTAGCCCGTGCCATGCAGAGCAGGTCAGTGGCATGCCTACCAGGCATGCCATCCAGTGCAGGGCTCCAACTTGTGCCTTGCCGAGCAGGTCGGCATGCCCACCAGGCATGTCATCCAGCGCATGGCTCTAACTCATGCCTTGCAGCAGGCAAGCATGGCTAACCATCAGCAGGCCGAACATGGCACCATGCCATGCCCATTAGCTAGCCATGCCGAGCCACTTAGCTATGGACCAGACCGAGAACCACCATGCACCACTTTAGCCGAACCATTGGCTCATGCATGCTATAGTCATGTGGTCCATGCCACTATCTTAACTTATTTTATTTATTTTATTTCATTTATTCTTGATTATTTTATCAATATATGATGTTTATTTAATATTTGTGTAATTCGTGAATCATTTGTTGGATTACTTTATCTTGTTCATTTAAGTGCATAAGTATTTTGCTTTGTTCTTGAATATGTCCATCATTTTGTTCTTGGTGTTCATCACTCCATTGGGTGTTCATCACTCCATTGGTCATTCAATCCATCCAAACACCATTTTCAGCTAGCCTTAGTGTTTGTCTTCCTTCCATAAATTATTCCCTCCATCCACCCAGCCTTAGCCGAAATTCACTTATTTTATTCATTCAAATTCAAATTCAAATTCAGCACTATTGCCTTATTTGAATTAACCCTAGCCAACCACCACTCTTTTCATATTAGTGTTTCCATAATTTGGAAATCCTAGTTAAACAAATCACA
>QEOT01123734.1:12939-48412 GCA_003123785.1 Pterocarya stenoptera
AAATTGGCTGTCTTTGTGCTTAAATCACAGTTGGGACTGGTAATAATCCGCGCAAGAGAGCAAGAGAAGTTGTACAAACTACTGGGGTATCGTCATCAGCTCCAATCAATCCAATGTTCTCTTTGCGATCCCAACCTTCTCAGCTTATAGACCTCTCTCAGCTCCACAACAACAACAACACCCACCAGCCCAATGTGGTCTCCACCGGCCTCCGCTTGTCCTTCGGAGACCAACAACAACAGCAGCAACACCAACAACAGAGACAGCAATTACAACACCAGCAACAGCAAAATGTTTGCCACTCATCATCTCCTTTCCTATCTCTGATAGCAGAAGATTTTGCAACCCAAATCAGACATCAGCGGGACGAAATCGAGCAATTCCTTGAAGCCCAGGTATTCAATTTTTGCGTTTGCCCACATAGGTTTGCGAAAGTTCATTTCTTTTTTTCCTTTTTGTTAAGAAATTTCTTGGTGTTTAAAGGTGCATGTTCTTATTTTCTTCCGTTCTTGGGAACCGGTTTTACAGGGAGAGCAACTGCGGCACACATTAGCTGAGAAAAGGCAGAGGCACTATCGTACCCTGCTGAGCGCAGCGGAGGGGTCGGTGGCCCGGAGGTTGCGAGAGAAGGAGGTCGAGGTGGAGAAGGCCACGCGCAGGAACGCCGAGTTGGAGGCACGTGCGGCGCAACTTAGCGTGGAGGCGCAGGTTTGGCAGGCCAAGGCCCGTGCCCAGGAGGCAACGGCGGCGTCTCTGCAGACCCAGCTCCAGAAGGCTATAATGACCACCGGAGGAGGAGCACATGATAGCAGGATGATGGAGGATCCACAAGGGAGCTCCGCGGGGGGTGTAGAGGGGCACCAGGTGGAGGACGCCGAGTCGGCGTATATAGACCCGGAACGAGTGGTAGTATCGGGGCCGAGATGCAAAGCGTGTCGGAAACGTGTGGCGTCGGTGGTACTGTTGCCTTGTCGGCATCTGTGCATCTGTTCGGAGTGTGACCAAGTGGCTCAAGCATGCCCTCTTTGTCTCAGCTTGAGAAGTTCAAGCATTGAAGTTTACCTTTCTTAATGGGCCAAAGCCCATTTGTCAATATAGCCCGGACCCAACCAGATGAGTGCCAGCCTTTCCTTCTTTTTCTTTTCTTTTCTTTTTCAAAACAAAGAAGAAAATTAAATAATATTGAGCATAATAAGAATTACCAATTACTCTTGTTTTTTTTTTTTTAATTTTCTGGTTCCCCTCCCACCTATTGGAGTGGGAAATACCTAATGTAAATGGGCCACATGGGTAGTGGCATTGCTTTTTGCATTTTGTTTTTTATCCTTTGAATTTAATTCATACTATAAATTCTTTTATTTGATAATGAGTTGGTGCTTCCGTTTTTTTTTTTTTTTTTTTCTTGTCTCGTAGGGTACATTTTCTGCAATAATGCATGTTCTGGGTATTGCCATAAAATGGAACCAAACACATATGTTTATATATAAAAATAAAATTAGGGTCCAAAAATAATATTAATAAAAACCAACACTTTCGATTAGATTTTTATTTTTATTTTTATTTTTTAATTTAAAAAAGTACGTTAATAGAAATCAATAAAGTTATATCCTGAATGAAATGGCAATGTTCCGTTTTAAGGTAGTAGCTAGTACTAATGGTTTCGTTCATGATGGTCCACAAATGTTAGGGCACGTACATGATATATATTTTATACGATATGATTCGTGACCGATTCAAATTGAATTCGCTCGTCTTGACCCGTTGGTGTCGTCGGTAGTTTTATTACAAACTAGCTAGCTAGGTAGACTACTCTCTTTCTTTCCTCTAAAACTCTCTCTCTCTCTCTCTCTCTCTCTCTCTCTATAATTAGGTATTTCGATAAAAAATTAAAGGAATTATATGCATTAGTTACTATTTATTTTTGCACCCCACACTTATAGTTTTTTTTTTAATAAGGTATAAGAATATTTTTCATTGGGTGTAAGGTAATAAATAGTGATTAATGAGAAGAATTTTTTAAAAAATTATTAGTTTTAGTTTTAAAAAATAGAAAATAAATTTGATATATATTGTGTGTGTGTGGAAAGAAATAAATATGTTACGGCCTGCATATTTAGTGTACGTTGCTTAGGATTTTTGGGATAGATAAAAGATCATGAGTATTTGAAATTATAGTTTTTTATTTATTTTTGATATTAAATATCTTATACAATTAATTAACCGATCGGGGCAGGGAAGATCCCACCTCCCTTAGGCATGTTTATTGACATATTAGTTAGTATAAAAAAATACGATTTTATTTTTTAATGATCATTGACGTGGTTTTGCAATATATGGTGTTATATATATACCGGCTTGTAAATATATAGGAGAATGCAAAAAGTATATATAATCCAAAAAGACTAGGAGAAGATCATGTTATAACAAGGAGACTAGCCGTGATTTAATATTTATATATAAAATTCTCCATTCTGTTGGGATCGATAACTGTTTATACGTGATTCATGAAGATCATCACAACCACTAAAGTGTTATAAATTAATGTTTACTTTCTATATATAAATTAAGTTTAAAGTTAATTGAAGGTGTTAGATCAAATTTCAAAGCTATACCTAATAATAATTGAGGGTATAGATATAATTAATAATAATATTGGGTAAGATATATATATATTTATATTAAATTGATTATGTTAATTTATTAGATTGGCATTTTAATTAGGACAATTAATTAGTAGCTAGGATATATAGTTTCTTTTTTTTAATGTACCTGCCAAAAGACGACAAGACATGCAGTAGTACTACGTGGTGGTGCCACCTCTTGCTGCATATTTATTTATATATATATATATATTTATATAAATATATATTTATATGATCTTGCAAGAGCTAGAAAAACCTTTTAAGGGAAATGAAGGAAATGATCTTGAAATACCGTAGCTAGCTATAACCTACAAATATTTAATTAATACGGCCTTAGCCTGCGTACGTACAATTAATACCTTAGCCTGCCCAAATTAAGAAACGTCTCAGCATGCATGCTTCACATTGAAATGCCTTAGCTTAGGGCATTGAAAACGCAGGCACGTATGTATGCATGAGGCAGCCACTTGAGTTCGAAGAAATAGATTCAATATTAATATATATATATATATATTGATGTCTTGATGTCAACTCTAATTATGGAAATTAGAAAAAAATTTATATATATATATATTGATAATATATATGGAAGTGAACATGAAATAGAGAACACTTATAATTAATGGTAACGATCGCGAGTGCCTAGCTAGCTTGAACTGCATGCATGTAATTGGTTAGGTACGTAACATTTATTATAATTCCTTCAACGGCATTCTTTTCTAACTTAAAAGAATTCATGTAAATATATATATATATACACAGTACGTATGAAGTGCGCGTAAATAATTAATTAATATCATATTCGATCGGTTTAATACTGATTTTTACTAAAATCCAAAAGGAGTTAATATTGATAAAAATATATAAGAATTATACCTTAAATATGCTTCATCTCGGGGAAATTCGATCACAACAGCCAACAATAATGGATAATTAGCTACCTAAAACAGAGTACTTACTATATATTGTTGGCTGTTGTCATCGAATTTCTAATAGGAAATACAAGAGAAACAAAGAAATCATAAACCACGTTGAAGATGCAACTAGAAGGCCTTCTTTTTTTCTTTCAAGAATTACCCTAATTATTTCAATTTTGATAGTGTTTTAAAAAATGATACTTCAAGAACAAATGAAATTCTCATCATTTTTGTAGAGACGTGTTAGCTAGGCCGTTACACATAAATTTTATACAAAAAAAAGTTTACATACTGACGTAATTTAATATAATAATATGCAAGCCATTAAATCTGTTTTATAATAAAATAATTTTTATAATCTAATGGATTAATACATAAGATCACGTGTCTAGTATATAAACTTTCTTGCGTAAGATTTATCTACCATATATAATACATTTTTTTTTTATGGTCCTCATGTACTGTCCCTTGATCACAAATTTAGCATAGAACTAAACGTTAATAAAAAATGGCGAAGGCATTATACGTAGTTATATTATTAAAGTGGTCTGACCAAACCAGCTGCCATATATGGACATGAGTTAATAAGCCTTGAACCTTCCTCGATACGACATATCAATAACAGATGAGACCATAAACAGCATTTCTAATTACGTTTAGTTTATTGTATAATTAAGCCCAAAGTACGCAGTGTTTCTGACTTTCGGATATATAAATGCTGGCCGGATCTGACTGTCATCACATGGCCATCACACAAGGCTGCCCAATGCCTCCAACGTGTATTAATTTGAGGACGTTGTTTGGTATATATGGCAGGTTTGTCAATTATGGGACATGTCACACTCAGTTACAGTTACTACTGACCCAGAAAACTAAAATTAATTAAAAGGATTTATTAATTTGGTTATTTACTTAGAAAACCATGGACGATATTGATTAGTTTCGGCCAAATCAAGTAGTTGCTAGAAGCAGTAGTTGGATTTATGGCTGGAGACCCAAAAACAAACAAAAAGAAAAGAAGAAAAGAAAAGAGCTGTCGTGTATTGATGATCATCAGGACCATGCATGCAGTAGTATATAAGATTCCTTTCATATCAGTAAAGTTTCGTGATTCAGACATTTTCATTAAATAATTCTTATAAACGATATAATAATATTATTTCCTTCGATCTTTCAAACTATTGATCTTGTAAATTGGAAATGTCGAGGAAGTTGTAGAAAGGAAGAAAAAGAAGAAAAGAATTGGAAAGAAACAGCTTAATTATTTCAATATTCAGTTTGGCCGACTTTAATTTGTGAATTAGGCAACATTATTGATGATAAATCTCTGGGGGCTACACGTACATATACGTACGTACCTAACACTCTGGCCATGGCCCATCTTAGAGATTTTTCTGCTCGATCTGATCTTTTTTAATCTGTGCTGAAATTGACGTCGAGGCTGGCCGGACATCTTTGAATGGATCATACATATAGTACGTAGCACTGAAACTTTGAATTGTATGCAGATCAATCAAACAAATAACCGAGTTGAATTGAATTCACGTTGCTTGAAAATTGAAAGAAACGTCGACTTTCTAACTTTATAATTGAGAATTCATCGGTCCCGGGCCTTGTGTTCACATCATGCATATATTATGGATTTTAGCTGTAGCTAGCTAAGAAAGAAATGCGTTCACATTCATCATTATCTTCAAACCTAACCAGAATTTTTTCAAAACTGAAAACTGTCCTGCATATAGATACACACATGTATATATATAGTACCATGCATGCAGGATGCATCGGACCAAAAAACTCATGCATGTTTAACACACTCCCATCTGGATGATTAAGCACGTCTTAAATTGATTGCATGAGTGGTTTTTATCAATTTGCATGCATGGGGCCTAGCTAGCTAGCTAGCTGCAGGCCAATTAATTATAAAGTGGCCGGTGATTCATATACTAGGACAAATCAGCCCCCTGCCTGCCTGCCTGCCTGCTTGAGTTTGAAAGCTAGTGTGAGTAATTAATTACCATGCATACATGCATGCATGCAGAAATTAAGCTACCGACACATAGATATACATAAAGCAAAGAGAAATATTATTGCAGTCCATGCATGCATGCATGCAGCACTTGCTTTTTTATAAGATAATTCTTGTAAATATCCTCCGGTCCATGCTTTTTTCATCGATGGAAGTGGAAGACAGACATATCGTTCTGTCTTCTTGCTATAATATATATTCTCGATCCCTATTTGATCTCATCTGTTTCATGATCATGGTAAGTCTACGTACGGCACTATTTTATCTGCGTTTTGATCGAGGATGATGACTAATTTGACTTGGAAATATTAATGCTCGCCTATACTAACACTAAAAAAATGATTATAGTTATTTGCGATAAAAATAAATTTTTTTTTTTTTTTTATTAACATCAGTTTATTCTCATATGGTGTATGGCGTAACCGAGGTTAAATTCCCCTTTATCTGTTTTGTTTTCAGAAAGATTTAAAGTGGCCCATGGATTTTCTTATTCTTCTGCTAAAAAAACACTGAACCCAAAAAACAAAGTTAGTAAAGATGTGGAATTTATTTTCTGTAAACATCATAACAAAAGATGATAATAAGATTAAAATGATGATGAATAACAATATTAAAAATTGACAAATTGGGCTAAAGTTAGCACTTTTGTCTTTTTGCTTGACAATAACTGATATAATAAACAGTGAAATTAATGGGCCATTATATATATATATATATATGGGCTTGGAATTCCAAAAGTTCTTATTATTCAATCACCAAACCCAACCCCATCGTTTCCTCCCTTTTCTTTTCAGGTTTCTGCAGTGGAAAGTCAGAAGCAACGCCCTGATGATTATTTCTTTACTAAACCATGGCCTGCCTGCAAGTGGCCATGGGGACCCTACGTACACTGATGCAGAACATGTTCTACGTTTCGAAAGATTAGTTGGTTCACTCTAAAGATTCCGATCCATCAAACTTTCTTATTTTTTGGGAACACATGCAGCAGATCCTCATATTAATTCACAGCTATCCTAGTATTAAATTTAGTAGATAGGAGGTGATCAGCAAATTAAACATCAGTACTTCTGAACTGTCGGTTTATTTAGATTTCTAGTCTTTTCCCTTGGGGGTCAAGGTCCTTTGCAGTGGGTACGTACTCATTGCAGTACGTAGTAAATTGCACCAGAATTTCAGTGAGTTAAAGCAATGAAATATCATGATCAAGCTGTGCAATTATCACTATTTATATCCATGTGAAGTTGGGTTATGTTTGCAGCAGATCATGTTACATGTACGGGAGAGTTATGATCGATGCGACAGCTCTTAATGTCCAATGCCAACCACCATGCGATAAAAGGAAAATTATTATTAGGTGAGTTTTTTGAAATATAGATGATGCGGTACACTCATTATATCACAACATATATTGTAATTCAAATTACTTGTATTATAAGCATTAATGTTAATTGACATGACATTTTATGATATGACGATAGTACCACGCACGTATTCGTTCTCGATCAGTACACCATGAGTAGTACTCTTTGATCTTCTTTGATGATTCCTATCGCGCGACACTACTCAACAATCAATATTCATAGCTAATATATATGGTCTATAAGCTTCAGCACTGCCTCTCGATCAGGTCTCTACTTTCTGCTCTAACCTTGGAGCATGCGTGCATGAATCACTCTCACTCACTCCAGATTTTTTCGATTCAAGCTTTTGAAACCCAAGCTGATATATTGTCATGTACCATTGAACGTTAACGGTATTCGGGTTTATTTCATTCCCATCCTCATATACTGCTTATAATTTCTGATCTATTAATACAATTTCAACATTTATGGAGGAGAAAAAGCTTGCTAATAATGTTGCTAACGTGAATAAAGCTAATTTTATGCAGGGTCAACATGAACTGCCATGGTTTTAGTAAATTTACAGTTGAGAGAAGTTGGGATATATTGTCACACACAAGACATTCATGTGCACAACAGGAGATCAAGGGCCCATTTTGATATATATAATGATGTTGGAAACCATGGCCTCATGACAACCCATGCATATATGATTCCTAAAACCAAACGGGTAGTACTACATGTTACAGAACTATATATTAATTTCTCACTTGCAGAAGGCTGAACCGTACAACTTCTTTTTTCTTCTGCTTTCCTTTTCTGTTAGGTGGGGAGCTGATCTGCCACTTTCTTCTTTTATGAACATTGCTAACCAGATTGGACTAATATAATTACAAGATTATAATTATATGATGAATTGGGACAGTACTGTCGTTGGAAAACTACAAGCAAGCTATCAAATGATAACGATCGATGGCTATGATTCCTTTGAAGGCAATAATAGATAAGTTTATACGTTTAGGGTTTTTGTCCCTCAATTTCTCACAGGTTACAAGTACATCTACTGATTCAGTCAAATGTACTCGAATATTGTTTTATTAATGAAGGGAAGAAATGATTATATATATCCATTATGAAAAGAAACATACACATGATAATTAAACACTTGGGCAAAATAACTCTTTTTCTTTTTTATTTCTTGGTGCATGGGTATATATATCATAATTTACTAGCCCCAGCCTTATTGTAGTCCTCACTCTTGCAACCAACATGTGATGTTCAGAGACTTCCTTTTGTGCCTAAGCAAAGGCTAATATATATAGTGGCATCCAGCATATCATTTACCCTGCGGGTCCCTTCTCTTATTTTCCTTCTGCAAATTAAATTGACAAAAATAAAAATAAATGGGCCAAGTTTGAAGTGAATTGTTAAGGTCTTGAAGCAGCACTGGCATAAGGAATATTGGGAAAAAGCAGCACTTTATTAGGTGGACTTCAGCTAGTTAGCATTTTGGAGTCCAATGTGCAGACATAGGGAATATTGGGAAAAAAAAAGTTTTTTTTTTTTTTTTTGGGCTTGTTTGTTAGTTAGAAAAAGGCCAGGGTGAGCACTGAGCAAACCTCAGTTTTTCACATAGCAACCATTCATGATTTGACATTATTCTCAATCCAATAAACTAGGGTTCAATATTTTGGGCTGTTAATTGCATGTAAAGTGTTGTCTACATTGTTGGACTCGTTTGTCTATCAACCATTATTTCTTGGAGACATGAGGTTGCTGGTTTTTCTGCACAAGTACCATACCTACCTTTAGTTGTCCTAGTATTTTTGCCCCAACCTTTATTGCATCATGGATCGATGAATATCTTAAGGTACCTTATATCATAATTCTTTCATCAATATATCTCTTGACATAATATCAAATTATTGAAAATCAGTTGTTATTTTTAGTTAATTTGCTCATCGTTTGATATATCACATTTGCAAATAGTAAAAGGAGTACGGGTACGTTGTTAATTAAAAACTTAAAAAAATATTGATGAATAGAATATATATATTATTATCTTTTGTTTAATTAAGAAAGCAAATCCCCATATAGATTTGTTGTTGAAATTTATCACCATAATTTCCATATTTCTACCATGCCAAGAGGTTTTACTACGTACTCTTTTTCTATTCTTGAAAGAATTTAAAAAAAAAAAAAAAACCATCAAAATAGCAAAAACGTGATTTAAAAGAATTAACCTGCATGCATGCATCTCTCCCGGCCTCCACCTCCGGCACTCTTCGTCTTCTTTCCGACCTAATTTTCTTTTTCTTTTATCCTAATTATAAATTGCTATACCCATGACCATCAGCAGTAAACAGATTTCAACCCCTTTTAACATGATGTTCAACTTATTATAAGTACTTATAAAATCCCCCCCCCCCCCCTGAGAAAACTTTGAATTAAGGACGCTAGCTACTATGTCTTGCATTGAGTTATTCTACTCAGTAGTTCTATACCACACACTTAATTAGTAGAAAAACTTTTTTATTTATTTTTTCTCAATAAATATATCATGTAAAACTGTTGAATAGAATTTTTCATTCTAATAATAATAATAATAATAATAATAAAGAAAAGCTTACGGAGAAAAGAAGAAGATAGATATCAGCAAAGAGACAAGTTAATGAAAGGTGCCAAAGCTAATTAACCAGTTTGGATAATGAAATGAGGTGAGATAGTTTTAGATAAAATTAGTTGGGAGTTGAATAAAATATTTTTAGAATATTATTTTTTTAATATTATTATTGTTTTAAAATTTAAAAAAGCTGAATTGTTGGTTATATTTAACGTGAGAATTTGAAAAATTGTAATGATGAGAGAAGATAAAAGATTTCTATATCCAAATCATGGGGCCTAAATGACAACAACAAATCCGTGGGCGGCGTTCCCACAGCTTGCAGAACAAAGAACAAAAGATCGAACACGAACAGTCAAAATCCCTTGCTTTCTTTCAACTGTTCCTCTATCCTTGTAGCCTCGTGACCTTTTGTCGTTCAATACACGAAAGCATGCACCCGGCCACACGCAACTTGCAGTAGGAGAAAAAAACCTTAGAATAAGCATGGAAAAGCAATTAGGATCATACAATCACCTGTTTCTTTACCTACAATCCGCAGTATTCCAATGCACCACCCATAATGACTGAAAATATATAATAAGCTGATTTAGATATTCAAGCATGCATGCATGTGATCATTAAAGTTAATAAAAGAAAATTAGGACAACACATGACAAGAAAACTTTTTATTAGAATAATGAGATTGTCATTTCATGGCACAATGATTTCATTAGAATCAAATCACACTTTAATAAACTAAATATATATTTTTTATTTAATTTTTTAATATATAGCTAGCTATCTAGTTTGTGCTCTCTTGCCTAACATGTATTTTAATTATTCAATATCCCATGTGGGCAATTATTCTTGTTCTTGTACAACAAAACCACCTCAGACCATCCATTTCAGAAATTATATGCATGGCTTCCATTCTTTTTTCTTTCATTAAACTAAGTATTCCTTTTATGCACTATATATTCATTTTTTTCTTTTACCTAAAAAGTGGATCATCGAATTGATTCTGGGACACCTGGATACTCCACATGCATGCTTAATGAATTGCTTAATTACTTATTCACAAAAAGATCGAGAGAAAAAGATCAACCAAAAAAGTTTATTAGCTATATATATATATATTATGTCACGATCGATTAGCCTTTTGGTTTAAACAATAAATATTAGGTGTGGGCATGTGTATTATTTTGCTCCGTTCGTGTCTCTCAAAACTATATATAGTGGTTCTGGGAATCGATCGGTCCTCGAAATCCAAGGCACATTAATGATCAGAAAATTAGGAAAATAAAATAAAGGGAAAAAGCAGTATATAATAATTTGAAAGGGAAAAGGAGAAGGAATCAACCACGAGGGCCAAAGAGGAAATGCTGGTCTCATGTCCAAGGCCGACAGGTTCGGTGCTAATTTGGAAACAAACGTTGGAGAGTCATCCACGTTGCATGCAGTTTTATGCTTGCTGCTGCATAGTGATTAATTAAACGCCCAGAACATGTGCAGGAACGAGACCAGAGTTTTCTGGAGGGTTCCATGCATCAATATATATAATACAACCAGATCGAGGCATCGTTCTATTATTTCTTTTATTAATCTTAAATGGCATTTAATGTTGATCCAAATAATTAGAATACTTTTTGTTATTTGACAACGAGATAATAGTGATGATCTAACAAATTATAATGCTCTTATGACCAGAATTTATTTGCCTAGAACTCTCTGCTCTTAGTTTATTTAAGTAATTTATCGATACTTCAATGACAAAATTTACTTTATAAAATGTAAAATTTAAAATTAATTTTTTAAATTAATCATCTGAGATAAATAAATAGGTTTATCTACTTTCTCTTCAATCCTATATATCTAATTGTTATCCGATCGTGTGAAGAGCAAGATTTACAAAATTCTTCTATGAGATAATGATTTAAAATAAGAATTTTTACGTTTTCAAATTGACAAATAATTTGATCAAGAAATCTCTTCTGATAATGAGCAAATGAATGAACAAACAAATGATACTGATTATAGTCAAAAAGAAGAAAAATCTTCCGATAATCAGATCTGCTTGATCTATCATATTATTCCTCTTAAATGGTTTTCATGTGTTACTATTGTTGTTTCACATGATTTTTCATTTTCTATTGTTGCTATGATTGATTCTGGTTCGGATTTAAATTGTATTTAAGAATGTTTAATTCTCAGTAAATATTTCGAAAAATTTACTGAACGTTTATTTTCGGCAAATGAATCTCAGATGATTAATTATGAGCTCAACAATGCCCATGTTTGTCAAGATAATGTCTGTTTTAAAATTTTCTCTATTTTAGTCTGAAATATGTCTGATAAAGTCATATTAGGAATTCCTTTAATTTCTTCCCTATATCCTTTCATAACCGAAAAGGATGGTATTACTACCAACCTTCTTGGTCAGAAAATCAAATTTAAATTTGCTTCATGTATTGAAATTGATACTAACAAAAGTTTAAAATCTTTGCTTTCTGCAAAAAACAAGCATTTGAATTTCTTCTAACAGGAAATTAGATACAAAAAGATTTCTGAACAATTGTCTAGTAATTTGCTTCAATAAAAAATTGATTTTTAAAATTTGTTCTGATCTGTCCAATGCCTTTTGCATAGGAAGAAACATGTTGTTTCTTTACCTTATATCAAAAATTTTAATGACAATGATATTCCAACTAAAATCAGACCTATTCAAATGAATAGTGAGACTTTATAATTTTGCAAAAATAAAATTGATGATCTCCTCAATAAAAAAATAATCAAGCATAGTAGGTCTCCCTGGTCTTGTGCTGCTTTTTATATTCAGAAAAATATTGAGATTGAGAGAGTTACCCTGTCTAGTTATTAATTACAAACTTTTGAATAAAGTCTTAGAATGGATTAGGTACCCTATTCTCAATAAAAATGACTTGATTCATAGGTTATGTAATGTTGTTGTCTGTTCTAAGTTTGACTTTAAGTCAGGATTTTGACAGATCAAGATTAATAAGTCAGACAAATATAAGACTGATTTTGCCACTCCTTTTGATGATTTTGAGTAGAACTTCATGCCCTTTGGTCTTAAAAATGCTTCAAGTGAATTCTAAAATATCATGAATGATATTTCAATTCATTTACTCATTTTTCTATTGTTTACATTGATGATATTCTCATATTTTTCAAATCCATTGATGAACATTGGAAACATTTAAATTCGTTCCTTGACATCATTAGATTAGATGATCTTGTTGTTTCAGCTAGAAAAATCAAATTGTTTTAAACAAAGATTAGATTCCTTAGTTTTGATATTTCTGAAGGCAAAATCAGGCCTATCAACAAGACTATTGAATTTGCTGATAAATTTCCTGATGTTATTCTTGATAAAAAAAAATTTACAGAGATTTCTTAGATCTCTTAAGTCTTAATTATGTTGCTGAATTCTACCAAGATATGAGGAAACAATGTCGTCCGTTATTTAAACGACTTTAACAAAATCCTCTGCATTGGTCAGAAATTCACACTGCTCTAGTTCAAAAAATCAAGGCACATGTCAAACCTCTACCATTCCTTAGTATTCCTATTTCTGATTCTTTTAAAATTGTTGAAACAGATACCTCTGGCATTGGTTATGGTGGCATTCTGAAACAAATTGTTTCACCATATTCTTCTGAACAAATAGTTCACTTCCATTCCAGAACCTGGAATCCTGAACAAAGTAATTATAGTATTATTAAAAAAGAAATATTATCTATAGTCCTAAGCATCTCTGATATGAGTCATTCCTGGTTTCTAAATTTTGATAAATAAAAAAATCAAAGGAAAGCTTCATTTCTAGTTTCTCCAATGGTGGGACCAGTTTGGCCCCATCCCAGAAAACTTTCCTGATATACTTTTAAAAACATTCAATTGTTTTACCAATGTTGTTACTTCCCAATTGGACAGACACAACAAAAATTTCCTTATTCTCTCCATTTTTGCCAAAGGTATAAAATCCCTTGGATAATGAGATGGAGTTATGAAAGAAATGGTGACATTTTGGTTGGATATTGTTTTACAAAGTGGTGGGATAGGTTCGCCTATACCCAAAATATTATTGATTATGTGATAAGGGATTTCCCACAAACTACTCCTGATCTACAAGACAGAAAGGAGTTTCCAGCAATCCCTTATGGTTTTCTTACTTCACCTACTTCAATTGGATATCCCCAAATCCAAGCCCCTGTTTCACCATCTACCTCGCACAAAGGAAAGGCAGCTACTTCATCTACAAAATCTGACAAATCCTCTAAGTCTAAAAAGAAAAATGTTCTTGACAGACTTAATAAAAATGATTTGATTAATTTGCTTAAGAAGTCATTGGAACAAAATAATTCTGATGAAGAAAAATCAGAAGCATTAGTTGATGATCCCTATTCTAACATCTTTGGACATGATGCCAAGTACGCCACTCTAAGATTGTCCGATGATGGTTAATTTTCCACTACTTCATGCTGATTCAAGATTCTCCTGCAATCAACGCTGAGTAGGATGATGATATCAGCAACTATTCTCTACCACATGATGTTCAATTCCCCCGCGATCAACGCTGAGTAGGATGATGACATCAACAACTGTTCTACTATTATACCATGTGATGAATAGTAAAAGTACTGTTTACTTTTTACTGTTCATGATCGGCTTTTTTATTTTACTGTTTCAATGTATTGTTTCATTTTATTGTTGTAACAGTGCTCCCTTCGCTTATAAAAGGGAAGCCTAGCCTCAGTCTGAGGCATCACTTATTTTTCCTTCACTTCTCTCTCTAGAGGTATCCTCTCCTCACCCTTCTTCTCTTCTTCTTCCATCTTTTACTCCCACACTTGTGTTACTTGTTTCAACATATAATTTGTTCCAACTTGTATATTGTTTATATTAATTTGAATACAAGTTTATTTTCATATCTTATTTATTTTTGCATTATCATGTATATGGTCGGTTCATCCGCCTGCTTTATTTGTTCATACGCATTCATCTGCATGCATAAGGCTGGCTCTGCCGCTTGTGCTTATTAACTATGCATACTCGATCTGCTTTCCTTTCTTCTTTCTAATTCTTCACACGATCGGACAACAGTTAGATATGATTAAAGAGAAAGCAGGCAGATGAACCGACCATATGCATGATAATGCAAAACTAAATAAGATATGAAAATAAATTTTTTAAATTAAATAATATCATATAAGCACTTTACTATGTGTGCTCTACATATTGATTTAATAATAGAATTTTTCTTTATCAACACAACTTTATGAGTTTAGCTAAATCAACTAAAAGAATTAATATTGAATGAATTATTCAATAAATAAATGGGCGAGATGTAGTGTTGTGCAATTCCTTCGCAACTCCAACCTTGGCCGACCACCTGCTTTGAATTTGAGTACTCCAATATTGTATGATAGTTGGAACTCGAAATTCGAACTTCAGAGTGGGAGTTTATGTTGGAAAAATGGTTAGAGTCGAAGTCTATATAGGCTTCGATAAACTTTGAACCTGATCATTTTTTAAAATAAATTGCAAAACGACGTCCTTTTGCTTCTAATAAAAATGTAGTGAATTTGCCATTACATGAAACGCTACTACTCCATTTGAAGTAAGGGTGTCAAATCGTGTTAACGGGTCGTGTTTGTATTGTGTCGAGATATATATGTATATTATACTATATAAGTCAACCCTAACCCAATCCGTTAAACCTATCGTATCAAAATCTCAAACCTTAACATGATCCATTAATATAACTGGTCGTGTCGTGTCAACCCATTTTGACTCGTTTATGTAAATGGGTTGGATATATCCGAAATTAACCCGTTTGACCTAGTTAAGTTTAACATAATTTTATATAAATTTTAAAATCACAATATCTATAAAAAAAATATCAAACTAACTACAAGTCCAAAATTTTAATCCAAACAATAAAAATATTGAAATTAAAATCCCAAAAATTTTATTTTAAGTATAAGGATATAATTGTAACTTTAAATTTCTTAACGGGACATAGTAGGTTGACTCGTTATCAAACCGTTAAGCAATCGTGTCTTAACAGGTCAACCCGTTTTGTCCCAAACTCATTAAGGCTAAACGCTAACCTGCTTTTATCGTGTTGTGTTCAAGTTGGATTAACGGATCGTGTCACATATTGTCACCCTTAATTTGAAGTGGAACGACGTCGTTTAAGCCTACTATGTAGTCCAAAACTACCTTTCCCTCTTCTGCCCCTTACTTTCCCTTCACCTGAATCACTCCTCGCTTCTCTCTATTTCTCTCTCACCGTGAATGCTATCTTGTCACTCACCCAGCCCCACTGTGAAAATCCATCTCCATCGTGACGCCTTTCTCTTCTCAGTGTACACTCTGCCCTAATTAAGTATTGTAGTTTTATTTATTCATTTGATTAGAAATGTAGATGCTAATTATGACATCCCTAGGATTTGAGAGTTTGTTTGATTTTAAATTCTTTAGGGTTTGAAGATTTGGGAAAAGTTTAGGCTTTTAGTTATTTGTAGTGTGGATTGCTATTTCATTTTACTTATTTGTGTTTTTTATGGTGAATTTCAGTTGATCTGTATTCGGCTACTCGACAAAGTTGGTGGCACGTTAAATCTATTTGATTTTCCTTATTTGTGTTTAGTTTTTATGGTGAATTTATGTTGATGACTATGTGTTTTGAAATTTATGTATGTTTTACCATTAAATATTGGTCTCGGTGGGACACTTGGAGCTTTGAATCTCATACTGGAAATGGAGCTTTTCCAATATAATTGGTTTGGAGATTGTGCATTTCTTTTTCCTTTAATTAGTCACATTTGTTTGGAGATTGTGCATTTCTTTTTCCTTTAATTAATCTCATTTCTACAGCCGGATGCTTGATTTTATAATAAAGACAGATACTTTAGTTGTAGTTTGATAGGGGAGTATTAGAGATCAACCATATTTCTTGAACAAGTAGACTTGTGCAGCTTAGCAACTAGGCACTAGCATTATATGTGGTGTTTCTACAATCAGACTATACATATAAAGTGAATCCAAGTGGCTAAAGATTTGTTTGCTTAAACAAAATCCCTAGAGATCAACTAGGCATTAGATCACCCACATTTGCATCTACTTCTTATGCAAGTAGTCGAGTACTTGAAGGTCACGAACCTAATAAATTAGATGAAGTGAAGCGTGGTGATGGTCTACTACACCGACCTAATAAGAGAAGGTCGTGGAGATGAGACGATTTCACCTAAATTGAGGGTGATCGTGACAACCCATAAGCAAGGTGTCACCATTGTTGGGGTTTTTTTTGTTGTTGTCACTCTAAGAAGCAAAGGACGGTAGTTTTGATAGCACATTCGAATGGTAATGTGTGGTATAAGATAAACAATGGGTTGGTGGCTAGAGATCAAATGAAGCTAAGTTATGAAACAACGACCGCCACTGATGATACGAGCAGTAAAAACTTGTCAATCCCTCATTTCAGTGAGATGAGATACGAGGAGTTGCTAACAACCATGATTATAACGGATGAGATGCCTTTGCTCACCATTGAGAGAAAAGAGGTTTCTAAATTTGTAGATAATTTGGAACCCCAATTTTCCATTCTTTCACAGTATACCATTATGAGAGATTGTGTGAATATGCATGCAATTGAGAAGACCCGCATGAAGGATATGTTAATCAGCACTATGCAAAGAGTTTCTTTTACGAATTATTCATGGACGTCAATTCAAAATCTGACTTATATAAGTATCACAACCAACTTCATTGACACGGAGTGGACATTGCATAAGCAAGTTTTGGGGTTTAAGCGGATTTAAGATCATAAGGGTTCATCTATTGGTAAGGAATTGGATGATTGTATGACAAATTGGGGAATTAAAAAATTTCTTACCATCACAGTTGGCAACGTCACTACCAATGACAATGCAATCGAGTGGTTGAAGCAAAATTGTACAGTCTCGAAAGATACAATTTGTGACCACAAGTTTATACATTTTAGATGTTGTGCTCATGAAGCCTCCCCCCAAAGGCTTGACAAGTTTAAGTCATATGTCCAACAACTAAAAATTCTATGTGGTATTATGTTGACCGTGGATGTTCCCACTAGACGGAATTTGACCTGCACGATGTTGGATGTAACGGAAAAATATCAAATAGCCTTTAAGAGTATGGACGTCGAAGATGGAGGTTTGTATCGAACTTTGTTAGAGGACACAATAGGGAGGAAGAGGCCAGGACTGCTAGACACTCATGATTGAGATAATGTGAGCCATTTTGTTTAGTTTTTTATTTGAAATTGTATTATGATACAACTGTTCACATTTCTGATAGTTTATATTGTACTATGAACATGTACTTTGAGGAGATTTCCAGGCTTTATGACCACTTGCAGCAAATTTTATTATTTTGTAAACCTATCTATGAACCTCACAATACTTGTGAAGGACTGAGACAGTCATATTATGGGAGGGAGTCTGGTAAATGAAGCCTTATATCATATTTATTAACTTTCTATTAGTATTATCCTTTTAGTTAAGTAGTGTAATGTCCAATTTTTTTTTTTTTAAATTTTTAAAACAATGCAGGATAATTGAGGTTAGAGTTGTTAGTTGGTGCATGATTGGAACTATGCTTTTGGAGTTGGAGTTAGATGATTGATTAATTTAATTATGACACTCTATAATATTTGAATGGTTGTGGTTTCACACTTACACTGGTTTGTAACTTAAAACTTTGGTTGTTAAATTGATGGGATTAGGGGAGGGAGTTCTGACGGGACTTTTAACTTGTAACTTTGTAATATCCATCTGCAGCTACAAATACTCATTAATGAGCGTGTTCTTGTGTGATATTTGTACTTTGCAGGGGTGTGCATTAAAATCTTGTATTGCACGATTGTGTTTTAATGTTTATGATTCTATTATCCATATTTGATTATTTGCTTTTTTATTATCACTACAAAAAAAAAAAAAAAAAATTACCCGCATTTACAATTCTGGCATTTTTGTATGAACTAGTAAATATAAATTAGTTCCGGTGCTTAGTTTTGCACCAATAAATAAGAAATTTTAAAAATATATAATTTTTCTGGCATCTCCGGTAAGTTACTATTTTGTGCTGATAAGTAATAAGTTTTGCCGGCATTTACATTATTTTTGTATGAGCCGATAAATATAAATTATTGCCGAAACTTATTTAGTGTGCTAGTAAAATAGAAATTTTGCTGGCGTTTATATTAGTACGCTGATAATTATAACATATAATTGTTCACCAAAACTTTATTAGTTTTGTACTGGCAAATATATTAGCAAAAAAAAATTATTTGTATTTTAAAATTATATTGTTTATATTTAAAAAATTAAAAAAATATATGTAAAACATTGCTTACAAGTATCGATGAATTACAGAAATACTCAAAGAGAAACTCTACATATATGTAGATCACCAAATCCAGAAAAATCATATAATCAAATATTTCCTCTTACTCTCCATCAAAAACCATATCAATGAAATCGCTTTTCATGAAAAAAAATTATCAGCGAAATCCACGAAAAAAATAAAATAAAATAAAAGATACTCAGAATGAAAGATAATGTCATCAAAAACTAATTCCAGGAAAATCGCATTCAAAGAAAAAAAAAAAGTACTCGGGACCACAGAGAGAGAGAGAGAGAGAGAGAGTTTTCACTGCGTAAAGTTTCTAGAAACCAAGATTTTTGGATATTTTCTTCGTATGTGAATTAGAAGCCCCTCCTCTACTATTTTCATGGCCGATTGTTACAATAAAACCCAAGAATAAGACCGAGTCAATCCATCCTCGATTAATCAACTCTGCTTTAGAGGTGGTCTCTGTACTATACATCAATTTTCTTTTCTATTAAGTTATTTGATTTTATGGTGGATGTAGGAAACGAAGTGGGTTTTTAGTTAATTTTGTTGTTTTTGGTTCACTTAAATATTGTTAGCATATCGAATTTCTATCCTGAAGCTTAATTGTTTTGTATTATATAATGTCACACACATTAAGGCATGGAAAGCTGAGGAAGGTTTGGAATGTTCATGAGTCAGGGCACAAAAGGCTTGGATCAGGCAAAGCGAGCTGGATTTGCTATCATGGGCTCGGCCAAATTATTTTTCTTTATGATTGTAAAGCCTTGCATGGCTCAGTAGATGTCTTAGTTAAATTCTCTATTTTACCCTTAAGTTGGTTACTAGTCTTGCAATATTATTGGATGATGCTTTGTAAGTCGGTAGTAGAATTGCATTGCTATAAGGACTGTAGACGCAAATGGACAGTTATCAAAGAATCATTTTAATCAAAATACAATTTCTATCCAAACCCCTTGGTGACTGCCATACAAAAATGGAAACCTTATTTGATTGGGCATGTTTTTACAGTGAGGACAGATCATCAAAGTCTCAAATTCCTACTTTAGCAGAAAGTTAGTACTCCTAAACAACAAAAATGTATGTCTAAACTGTAGGCTACTATAGCCTATTCCCATTCTTTCACAACCATAGATACACATCACCATGGATTTTGTGGAGGGTTGCCTACCTTCCAAGGATTTAATAGTGTGTGGGTAGTGGTAGATAGATTTATGAAGTACGCACACTTTGTTCCCTAACCCATCTCTTTTCGGCCAAAACAGTGACTAACCCTCTAGTTTTAGTACTACCCAATTTCACACTTTCTTTTGTCATTGAGTGTGATGCATCGGGGAGGGCCATTGAGGCTGTGTTGATGCACAAAAATAAGCCCATTGCCTATTTTAGTCAAGCCCTTAAGGGAAGAGTGTTGGCCTGGTCAACACATGAGAAGGAGTTGTTTGCTTTGATGGCTGCCATACAAAAATGGAGACCTTATTTGATTAGGCAGATTTTTACAATGAGAACAGATCATCAAAGTCTCAAATTCCTACTTGAGCAGAAGGTTGACACTCCTATACAACAAAAATGGGTGTCTAAACTAATGGGCTATGATATAAGGTGGAGTATAAAAAGGGGACTGACAGCCAAGTGGCGGATACTCTATCAAGAAGGGATGAAGGCACCAAAGAAGAGCTAGAAGTGTGTGTTTCTGCCTTATCAATATCTACCACTGATTGGTGAGATGAAATAAAATGGCGGTACACCCAAGACCCCTACACAACTAATCTGCTCACTCAATTTGAGGAAGGTCGACTTACCCAAAATATCTCAGTAAGGGATGGACTGCTATATTATAAACAGAGGTTGTGTATAGCTAATTATGGTGATTTGCGACAGAAAGTGTTACAAACCCTTCACAGTGGACCTTTAAGGGTGTACTCAGGATATGACAAAATCGTCCACCGTGTGAAGAGTGAATTTTACTGGCCCGAGCTAAGATTTGACTTAAACCAGTTCATAAGAGAGTGTAAAGTGTGCCAAGGGGTTAAGGCAGACTAGCCAAAGCAGCCCTTTCCCATTCCTTCACAACCATTGATACAAATCACTATGGATGTTGTGGAGGGGTTACCTACCACCCAAGGATTTTATAGTTTGTGGGTGGTGGTAGACAAATTTACGAAGTACGCACACTTTGTTCCCCTAACCCATCCCTTTTGGGCCAAAACAATGGCATTGCTTTTTGTCAAACATGTGCTCAAATTGCATGGCATGCCCCAATCAATTGTATCCAATAAGGTTCACATATTTTCCACCTTGTTTGGCAGGAACTATTTAAGATACAAGGCATCCAATTGGCTTTCAACACTTCCTATCACCCCCAAACTGACAACCAAACTGAAGCGGCGAACAAGTGTTTAGAAAATTACCTGAGATGCTTTGTTGGGTACTAACCTAAGTCTTGGGCACATTGGAAGCCGAGTGGTAGTATAACACTGGCCACCACTCTTCGACTCGGACCACCCCCTTTGACTCGGACCACCCCCTTTGAAGCCTATATGGGCATTGCTTTTTCCCATTCCTTGGGACAACTAAGGTTGAAGTAGTGGAAGAAAACCTCAAGTCCAGGGACCAAATTCTGTAACTGTTATGAAAAAACTTACACAAGGCACAGCAACAAATGAAAAGTTATGTAGATTTGAAGCGAAATGAGCAATCTTTTGAAGTGGGAGAGTGGGTTTACCTCAAACTCTAGCCCTATAAGCAATTATCAGTGACTCGGTGACAAAGTTTGAAGCTTTCACCCCAATTCTATGGTCCCTTTCAGATCATACATAGAATCGGCAAGGTGGCTTATCGGTTACAACTTCCTCCATTTTCTTCCATCCATCTAGTATCCCATGTGTCGCAGCTTAAGAGGAAGTTAGGACAACATGCGAAAACCCTTCCAACCCTGCCTCCAGTCAACTTCGACGGCATGATCAAACCTGAACCCAAGGAGGTTTTGGCCAAGAGAGTGAGGAATAGCAAAACGCAGACCTTGGTTGAGCTCTTAGTCCGTTGGTAGGGGCAACATAGTGAAGGCGTGACCTGGGTGCCTTACCATAAGCTAAAGGGAACGTACCCACACCTTGTGGGCAAGGTGTCGTAAGGGAGGAGGCTCATGTCACACGCATTAGGGCATGGCAAGCTAAGGAAGGTTTGGGCTGTTTGTGGGCCAGGGCACAGAAAGCTTGGATCAAGCACAGCGAGCTGAATTTGCCATCATGGGATCGACCCAGTTACTTTTTTTGTATGCTATCATGAGCCTTACATGGCTCAGTAGATGTCTTAGTTAAATTCTTTATTTTACCTTTAAGTTGGTTACTAGTCTTGCAGTATTATTGGATGATACTCTGTAAGTCAGTAGTGGAATCCCATTGCTATAAGGATTGTAGATGCAAAGGGAAAATTATTGACGAATCATTTTAATCGGAATACAATTTCTATCCAAACCCCTTCTTTCCTTTTGTGTTTCTAGAGGATTCTCACCCTCTAAGTGAGTAAACTCAATTTCATCAATCACAACAACTTGTGTGTTACATAGAGTTCATTGTTTGCTTGTATCGATTGTTTGACTTTTAAGTCCTGATGTTTTACTAGCGTTCTACTTTAGCAAAAACTAAATATTTTTGCTTTATTTTTTCTTCTATTAATCCCTACATGAATTATAGAAAATACCTCTGCACCAATGGTGGCAAGTAATTTTACCTTGGTTTGCATACTGATTGGTTTGTTTTAGATGTGTTCCTGATTAGTTGGTTGGTTTTCTTTCTAAGATGAGTGATTTGTTTTTTATCGGTAATTCTAAGACGAGTGAATTTTGTTTCATCTTGAACATGATTTTAATTCATTAACAGTAATATGATTTTTTAAATAATAATTTAATTAGAAATGATTATTAATTAACATATGATCGATAGAACTTTAAAATATGACAAAAAAAAATTAGATAAAAAATGACAAAAGATTAAATTAATAATTTGAATATTATAATATAGAGAGTAGATGGATAATCCAATATGGGAATAAGTTTTAAATGGAATAGGCAAAAGACAAAGTATGTAATATTAGCCAAAACTAAACTTTTGGGATTACTAATCCAATAAGGATGGTCTTTGGACTTAAGGATTGAAATTTTAGAATAATAATTTTTTTAGAACAAAAGATTTTGAATTAATTTTGAGTTTAAGTCATATTTCATAACTTTTAATTTGAAATATTACATTAAACTATATTATTTTTTTAATTTTTTTATCCCAAAAGTATGGTTTTTATCCACTTTCTTGGAGATCTTCCCATTGCAAAAAGGCCTATATTAAATAACCGAACCTAAGTTTTATGCTGAACCAAAAAAAATTAAAAAACTGGAAATTATGTCATGCCTCCCAATTGGAAATTAAAAAGAAGTGATTCTTTTTGCAAAACTTGCATGAAAGGGCTTTATGTTAAAATTTTAATTCGAGTTAACTAATATTGATACTCCAATTTATCCTTTATTTTGCTTTGTTTTTCAAAGTTCAATATCATTTTCTATACTAAGTTTTAAGTTATTGATGCTCTCACATTCTCATTCAAATTATCTGATTTCATATTTCAAATATGGTTAAGCTATAGATAAAAATTTGATGAAAAAACCTCGGCATGCAAAGGATTATGTCGATGGAGTTAATGAATTTTTTAAGTTTGCATGTGAGAGTTTTCCTACAAATACGTTGATTTGTTGCCCATGTAGAAAATGTGGATTATGTATGCTATTCATGCCCAACATAGTATATGATCATTTGAATAGCAATAGAAACTATTCAAATGATGTGGAAGCTGAAGCAGCTAGAGTGCAAGATGAAAATCGATAAGGTTTTAACAAGATAGTTAATAAATTTTATAATATATTGAGGATATTTATGAGCCACTATATGAAGGGTGCACAAAACACATGAAATTTAGTTGATTATCTGCATTTGATTATTTACTTTTTTAATATATAGATGGAAACATGTTAATATAATTTATAATGTTATTGTTATGATTATTCCTTTTAATTTATCTAATGGATTTAGGTGTTATATATTTTTCCTTGTTTGTTGTTTATTCTAATAAGAATCATCTGTTATTAGTTTATTATTGTTTGGTGGTTATATTAATTGTCTCAAAAAATAATCCAATTTCTTTTTTCTATTTGTAGAATTTTTGAGTTTACCGGTTTAAATTGACGTGATATGTAGTAAATTAGTAATAGAAAATAATATAAGTCTAGAAGAGCCCATCATTTTATTAAGTTTTTTCGCCATCCCGAAATACTAGCCCATTGGACTGGCCCAACTCTAAGTTGGGCTCTGACCTCTGACTTCGAGTCCGTAGCTCTAATCAAAATCGGAGTCTGCTCTTGATCGAAGCCAGAGTTGGAGCTCAACTTGGCCTCCAACCCTAGTCGACTCGGAGGTCAAAGTTGGTCAATCTAACTCCTTCGAAGTTGGAGTCTACCCCTAACGAGATGTTTATAATCAATAAATAATTTAGTATTATCCATTTAATTTTTTAAATATCCCATCCATAATCTTTTTGCCTAAAATAAACCCAAACTCTAATATTACTCGCCAGCTGGAGCACAACGAAGCAGCACAATTATGGGGGTGAAGAAAGGATATTGCATTTTCTTGGAGTGGGAAGGGAAATTTCATACATTCAATCATGAATGGAAAGTATGAAAAAAAAAAAAAACACATGGAAAAAGGTTTGCATTTCGATGGGTCCAAAAAGACGAAATGACAGGAGGGCTGTTTTTGTTTTTCATTTTATTTTTTATTTATAGCGAAACATCCTTCATTGAACAGGAAATCAACATTACAAAAGTCTTTTAGACCAAATGATTTTTGAAATACAATCTGGATAAGAGTTCCACCAAACCAAAAGGTCGATCTTCAACATGCCAAGCCTGTCTAGCTAGCCGATGGGCAGCTTCATTGCCCAGTCTTCCAACATGCTGCACATTGCAGCTCTGGAATTTCTTCATCAATTCTTTGATTTTTGCTATTATATTGCCCAAAAACCAAAAGATACATGTTCCAGTAGAGAATCATTTAGTTATTGAGATGAGCTGAATTGGCTACGAAAATTAATTTTAATTTCATTGACATGTTGCATGCATCGATTGATATTTAGTTTATGCACAATATTCTTGGAAATTCATACGATTGATGCACAAATAATTGTTGGAAAAGGGAATCTTAATTTTTCTTTCGAAATTGAATAATTATATTCTTCCCAAAGATTCAGTTGAATTTTCCCACAATTTCATGTATAAATCAGCCAAAAACTATTTTAATTAGACGTGAGAGTTGATCGATCTTTAAGAACTGAAAGTGAAAGGCTCCACTAACCATCAAAACATGATCGATCATGGTGTCCATAACTTTCAAACAATTTTGTGGAAAAGAGAGGAACATAAGACAAGTTTTTTTTGTTTTTTTTTGTTTTTATTTGTCCTTCATCCCACGAAAGAAAGATAAGGGAAGTCTGAAACTGACCTTTCCATTAATCCATTAGTGGAACCCGTCACTCAAAAAGTCCTTCTGATATTTTCTAGGGGCTCATTTGGATTCAGAAATAAGATGAGATAGTTTCAAATGAAAGTTAAAATTTAAATAAAATATTGTTATAATATTATTATTATTTTAGGAATTGAAAAAAATTAAATTATGATTTAAAAAAATTAAATTATTTATTATATTTTGTGTAAATATTTGATAAAATTGTAATAATTAGATAAAATAAAACACTATCTAAATCCAAACGAGCTCTAAATATCTCTTTTTTTCTTTCCCCACCAAGATGATTATAATTGTCTCTGTCAAAGGACCACAACTCCTACCATTTCCAAATAATAATAATAATAATAATAATTACAAATAAATAAGATTTGATTAAATCAACTCACATAGATTGTATATTGGTTTACCAGGGATAGGGACACGACTCTTATTATTATTATTATTATTATTATTATTATTATTATTATTATTTAATTTATTTTTTAATTATTGATATTTTGTAAAATAATGACACTCTCAACTATTTTTTTACAAATTTCCTTATTTTAAAATGGAATTACAAAATAATTGTCTTTATCATTTTCCTAATCGGTTTCTAAAGATTAACCTATCACTACAATAAAAATGACATTTTTCGATTAATTTTGATTGTAAATAGTCTTTTTGTCGCGATAAATTAATAAAAAAAAAACCGTTTTTATTATAGTGTATTTAACTATCAAAAACTTCCCAACCTTTTAATTTGTGTACAATGTCTCTGCAATAATATTTTAAGAAAATGGAAATTATTACCTGATCTTTCTATTCCCTTTATTAAATTTCCAACACCACCTGACGTCACATGATCGATTATACACGTGTCATTCAATTAAAATTGAATAAGTGGCATTTTTCAGTATCCTTCATAAATATCTTAGCGTTATATATATAAAAAGAGAAGTAAGTATTAAATTCCTTTTTCATTCGTTATCTCAGTACAATTCTAAAAAAGTCAAATTATTATCTCAAATTATCAAGACTGCGATCAATTTTTTATAAAATATAATCATAAACATACAGATTTAAATATTTTTCAAAAATGAAAAAAAATTACAATATTATTAAACAATATTTTATTCATCACTACGTTAAAAAAAAAAAAAAAAANGTTTGTTATAAATGGTTTATATAGTTTTTCATAGAAACATGATGTTTTGGAACTCGATCTGGTTGTAACTCTTTAAGTTTTTCTTCGCAAAAAGGTATTATTCAGCATTAAGTGAAGGTATTATTTATGTGGCATGCATCCATGAAAAAAGAATATATAACAAAATTTTAATATATTGTCGTAATTTAATAATAAATTAAAAAGAAATTGTTTTGAAACATCCTATCTTCTAGATGGTAGCTAGCTAGCTGCTTTCAGTGACATTTGTCAAACACATGATGGGAATCTGCAGTGGGCGGTGCTAGCTAGGACCGGACGGAAGTAGTACTTATTGTGAGTATTAATCACACGAATCGGCCCCCATAAAGACGGTCCAAACTTCTGGCACTTTTCATCAACCACTAGTACTTGCACCTTCTCGGCACCAACTATGAGGGATGTTTTCAGAATACCACGCTAGGCAAGTGTTGAGAATGGGTAAACAAATTAGAATGCTTCGAACCGGAGTGAGCAAAGAAAGCTCGCACACTGATGTGAGCAAAATTGCTTGAATTTAGGACAAGTAAGGAGTGTACACACGAGTGTGTCCGTACCCCAGGCGAGCAAAGAGTGTTCAAACCCTAGGGCGAGCAATAGTAAAAGAGCATAAAGATTTGATCTTGGGCTAAAAGTTCATGTTACAGGCAAAGACTATATTGATCAAAAGTTCCCACACATCAGAACTCAAGCAAAAGTCCTTGAACTATGGGCCAAGCAACAAATCTCGCCACTTAGATGAACACAATGGAAAAAAGTGCTAGGTTCAAGCAAGCACTATGTTGAGCAAAAATGCTCACCACCCTCATGGCAGGCACCCCGAAAAGTGAATGTAGGATGAAAAGAGTGGACCTAAGGCAGAAAATTGAATCTAAGACAAAAAACTGAACCTAGAACGAAAAAACAAAGTAGGATGGAAAATTGATGATAGGATAGAAAAATAAACTCGTCCCCCGGGGTGAGCAAAAATCTTCGCCTCATCCCCAGGCAAGCAGTTTCCTTGTCAAAACTGCCCGTCGCCCTCGTGGGCAAACACTATGTTGATCAGAAGCGCTCAACCTCCAAGAGGGGGATCAAAGCCTTTGTTGCACGGGACAACCAAAAGTGCTCGCTAGCAGGGTGAGCAAAGGGTCACTAATGTCATGGGGATAGTGAAAAGTGCTCGCACCCATGGCACCCAAAGCGTGCTCATATCCAATGCTCATGTCAGGGTGAGCAACAATAGCTTGTACCTTAGGTAAGCAAACACTATCTACCTAGTGGGGGCGAGGAAAAGTTATCGTCCTTGGGGCTACCATAAGTGCTCGATCTGGGAGAAGACTATGTTTATCAAAAGTGCTCATCACCTTGGTGGGCCAACACTATGTTGATCAATAATGTTTGGCATCCGAGCAAGTAAAGAGTACCAGATTGATCGAGTAACTTGGGAGCTTGGACCCCGAGCATGTAAAGCATACCAAATTGCCAACATATTCGACATCCGATCAAATTGTATAATGACTTGAGATATTCGACCCTCGATCAAATTGTTTGAACTACGTGACGAGCGACAACATCTCACACCTAGGGGAGCACTTTACTCTCATTTAGTAGAGTGCTCGCACCCCATCTCAAAACCACGACAATGGCAATGTTACGACTAGAAGTCTAACCCATCTCAAAACCATCAAGCCTATGACACAAAGTCCTACCAAAAATCTCTATCTCAAACACATCAAGCCTATGACACAAATATCTACCAACAATCTCCATCTCAAACACATCAAGCCTACGGTAGAAAATACCAATTGAGAATCTCCATCTCAAACTTACGGCAATTGTAGCGCTATGGGTCTCTAGTGTGAAAGTGAAGATATTTCTAATTGCTCTATATTTATATCTCTGTCATGGCCATGGGTCATGCAGTGGTCTAATCTAGTCATGCCAATGCGGTTGTCCATCTCTACCATGAATCACGCCATGGTCAATGAAAAAACATAGCTATGCAATTTCTCTAGAGAAGAAAAGTCTGAATGAGAAGAAGAAGGAAAAAAAATAAAAAGAATGAAGCACAAGAACATGGTAGTTAGATAGTGGGGAGTATGAGAGAAGATGAAAATGAAGCTAGTTCTAGAGAGTTGTAATCATCGGCTGGTTTGATTTGGATCAGGAATGTCTCTGTCTCATTAGACTTGTTGTAGTGGTATTTTTGACATTTTGGGTATGTAGCAGGGATATTTTAGCCTAACTCGAATCTTTTGCAGGGACACTTTAGTCAGATCATCATTAGTAATAAGGGCATTTCATTCCAATATAGAATCTGTAGAGTAACATTTTAGTCCAAATTATCATATGAATTCTTACAGGCTCTAAACTGGCACTGTGATTATAAATATATATGTGCAAGTAATATGCAAGTAATAGATTGACAAAATGTTAACGAAAAAATTAAGTGAAAATATCTCGTATATTTAATTTTAAATCAATAATAAATATTATAAAACTTATTTTATTGAATATTGATTTCTCAATATAAACTAAGTTGAAACAAGAACTCGAATCTTCGGATTATTTTTTTAAAAAGAAGGTATTTTTCTTTTAAGATTATATAATATGAGAATAATACTTTGGCAAGTAATTGCAATTCGTACGACACCGTCAAAGCGTTCAATGTGGAAAACTTTTCCAATCACGCACTAAAGACGTACAAAAAATTCAGCTTCTTCAGAAAAGGCATACGGCTAATCAAAGTGTTAATAATGACTAGGCGGTCTATATTACTTTTGTCTTAGGTTCGACACCTGGAGAAGGTGGTAAATTCTGGTCCAGGTGGAGCGGTGGTACGGAGCATTTGTAGTACACGTGGAAAGAGCGTTGAATGCTCCGTAGGGCAGCTGCCCGAATTTCGATGGGCAGGTGATTACTGGAGACGGCCGACAGGTGACAAGAACCTAGGGAACAGAGCTTTAAAGAAAATAATAATAATAATAATAATAATAATTAAAGGACGGGCCCACGGCAACAACGTCGTCATTAGGGGGGCATTGGTTGGGGGCCACGGTGATGGTTTGGTTGGGAGAGAGGAGGTAGTGGGGTCACGATGGAGTGCTTTGTGGACAAAAACGACAAAAAAGAATATGGTAAAAGTGTGTGCGTGCGGTGACGTGCGAAAACAGGTCGGGAAACCACCGGTTCCGGAGGACTACTACTCCTACTGCTCTCTAGTCTGTTGGATCTCCAACTTGGGAGTTGGGTGTCTGCCTTGTATTTCTGGCGCGTGTCTTATCTTTTTCTATTTATTTTAATCCGTTCATGAATAACGCCATTTTTTAAAATCTAAATTTCATCGATCTTAATCGTATTTATTTTTATTTTTAGTTGGAGACCAAGTTCGGGGCCGTGGGGGCCAGGGAGGGTGTGGACGTTAGTTTTACGCGCAGTGCAGGAGCGTGGGTCAGTCTGAACTTCTGCTGCACTGACTTGACGTTATAACGTATGGCAGTTCTGCAGGTGACTGAGATCATGTGATGTTGGGTCGCGAGTAGGGCCTACTTTTACGCACGGAGTGAGTGGAAGATCTTTCTGCCCTTCACTCTCCTGAAATAAGTTAATAACCACAATTGACAATATTGCCATAAGTTATAACCACAATTGACAATATTGCCACTTTATGAACCCCGACAGGTTCCCACTGCTGGCGTTGTCGTAAATATTAGAGAACATTAGTGGTATTCAGGGTAGAGTAATGATACACACAAACTTTTTTACGATATTTTTCGCAATATATGATATAAAATAAGATATTTTTATATAATATTTTATAATAATATCTCTCATTTTAAAATATATTATAAAAAGTAATCTGTATATCCGACTAATTAAATAAATAAAAAATATGACGACGAACTTGGAGATTTGTTGGTAGAAAAATATTATTTTATTCATTCTATTTGTCTTTTAGTTTGATATTTTATATATTTTAATTTAATTTTTTACGTTAAGAAAGTAATTATTGATATTTTTTTATATTTTTTAAAAATATTTAAAATAATAAAATTATATAAATTAAAAATTAAAACAAAATTTTTAACAAGCGGTCAAAATGACCGTTCCGCTCTTTGTTGGTATTTTGAGCCAATGGATTCCCTAAACCTGCCGTTGTTTCTCTCTCTCTCCTCTCTCTCTCTCTCTCGTCACTCACCAACTTCCTTTATATTTCGTCATCTTCCACTCTTCCATCGCCATCTCTCTTTTCTTCTTTTCTTCTTCTCCTTCTTCTCCTAGCTCGCTCTCTCTCTCTCTCTTCCTCTGGCGAAAGCCGTCCCAAGATTAACACTTTTCGGACATCTATACGGTTGATTTAATGGAGTCTACCACTTCTACAAGGCGGCCATGTTTCATCGAGGAAGATGATGGGTTGGCCTCTCTTGCAGACATGGAAGCTGGGTTCTCTGGAAGTCACCACCACAAACAACCTTTCTTCTCTAGGACACTTTGTTACAGTGCTTCCAGTAATTATAACATGAGGAGTGGTTTAAGAAGCTTTTCGGTTTTGTCTCCGAGATCTAGGAGGTTTTACGATGCAAGATTTGAAGAGCCGCAGCCCCATTTCTTGGAATCCTGTTTTCTCTGCAAGAAACCACTTGGGTGTAACAAAGACATCTTCATGTACAGGTTAGCCCACCTTTCTTTACAGTCTGTTCTGGTCCATATCCCCCTTTTCTTTTCTAGAGGAAATACTTGATTTACTGAGAATATCATCTTGGGAGTCATATTGTGTACAATAGAGAGCTTCTTTTTGCCAAATTGAACAATTAGGAACAGCAAATTTTCCAATTCTCACAGTCACAAACAGAGTGAAAAATCGTGAAGCTTTAACCTTTTTATCAATCTTTTTATCTTTTACGATGGAGTTTAATCAGATAGACCTCGCAACTAGTCCGAGTCTACTGATTTAATGATAAATGGGTCGTTGATGGTAATTTTGGCTTCATATCTGCAGAGGGGACACACCATTCTGCAGTGAAGAGTGCAGACAGGAGCAAATAGATATAGATGAAGCCAAGGAGAAGAAATGGAAGCTCACATCTTCTATGAAGGCCATGGGAAAAAGGCAGCAGAGAGAGTCCACCTCCCCCAACAAAACCCAGGACTACCCTTTCCGAACGAGCACCATAGCAGCCGCTTCATAAATAAACAAGAGAGCATTTTGAGGATGCCTCAAAATATATATCCAGAAGAGAAAGCAATTATGTCTAATAGATATTCGATCAAGAAGAAGAAGAAGAAAGACATATTTTGAGGGTTTTTGTTTGTGTTTAAACTGTAAATGCTAGCATAACTACGTACGGGGTGTTAAGTTGGGGGCTGGAGTCTGCTCTTACGAGGATGCGATGCTCTTTGGGAATTTTAATTTTCCACTTTTGTTTTGTCTGATAAAATACTTTTTTTTTTTGAAACCCAGTAAATTAACCAAAAGCTTCACCCTTTTGAATGAAGAAATAGTATGAAGAAATCTTCCTTCTCTCTTGGGTGGATATGGCTTTATGAGTTATATACGTTGATTGAAATTATTTTTTGTTTCTCGGCTGCGGACGAGTTCAATACGATCAATTGTTTCTAGCTTATTATCATGATGCTTTTATTTGATAGATCTTCTATGCTTGAGCGACGAATATAATAATTGAATTTGTTTAGAGGGTTCTTTCGAACATTCATTTTACTTGGAGAGGAAGCTGAAAGGAGGGGAAGGTTCCTGGTCTTTCGGAAAAAGAGAGCTGCATGGGTGGGAATATGGAAAGGAAAATGAATATGAAAAAGATAAGTTAAAGCGAGCTTTCCTATAAATATTCTATAATTTGGTTAAAAAATACCTGTCTTTAAAATTTTCTCTTAGGTTTTATTGATCTTTAAAAAATCTCTTATATCTCACACCATATTATTTTTTTATTATATTAAAAGATTTTTTTAATTATTTTTTCTACTCTTTTATTTATACATCTTTAAATATTCATTTTTTTTGTCCTTCCAGAAGAAAAATACTTTTTAACTTATTTTTTAAAATTTTCGTAATTATTTCATTATTTGTCGTACTCATATTTTTTATTTTTCATTTGTAACGATTTTTTTAAACTACTCATCTCTCTAAATGAAAATATTTTTAAAATTAGTGCTTTTGTAATAATAATTTTATAAAAAAAATCATATTTTCACAAATGGTCAAATTTTTTTTATCATCTCAATGATGACATTTTTTTTTTCAAATTTCAAAAATAACAAACATAAATATGAGAGAAAATGTAGATGATTGGAAGAAGAATTTATTTTATTTATTAGAATAATATATATATATATTTAAAGTGATTTTGGGATTAACAGTAGCTCCCCAAATATGGGGAACAATATGGGGTGCTATTGTTCACATCCTAAAACTTGCCTTAAAATAAGGAACCGGATGGAGATGTACTTCTTTCAAAAAGTTCAATTTATTTCCTAAATTTTAGAGATTTGAAGAGTTTAGAAAAGCATATGGAAATGCTCTAGAGGCTTGAGAAAACATCCAGGAAAAAGGAAAAGAAAAATAAAGCGGTCTTAAAACCACAAAATGAGCTTCCTCAATTCCATCCCTATGATCAAGTGTGCATGCAAACAGATAAGGGAAGAAAGAAAATGGCAAGAGTGTGGACGAATCACGAATGGAACTTGATAATTAAGACCATTTTTCTTTTTTTTGAAACCTCAAACCTTCATTACATTACTATGGCTTACAGCATTACATTGTCATGGCCCACAACCGCTACAATAGCATGGCCTACAACCATGACTTGAGCTATTATACATGGGTTGTTGAGATCAATCTTAATAATCTCACAACTCTGGTGAAGTGTTTGTTGTGCTAAGTGGTGAACCACTTGATTTACATTCCTCTTTAAATGGTTAATCTCCCAATTTATAGCAGCCAAGATAGTGTGAACATCCTCCACAAGGCATTCAAGCATATCATTTTGTTGTTTATGTTGTTTTATGGCCTTCACAATCTGAATTGAGTCCCCTTCAAATACTACATTCTGCAAACTAAGCTCCTTACATAAATTTGCAGTTGATATTAAACCTATAACTTCTGCCATGGTAGATTGTGAGCAAAACTGTAATGGTTGCATAAATGAAGCCAGTAAATCACCCTCACAGTCTCTAACTACCACCCTAACTCCAGTTTTGTTGCTACTTTCTCTCACTGCTACATCCCAACTGATCTTGACCCAATTTGCACCAGAAGGTTCCCAATAAGTAAAGCACAGTTGATTATCATAGGTTCTTGAATTGAGTTGCATGTTGTGCACCTGTTGAAAGTCTTTATATGCCTATGTATCTCTGAAGGCTTCCAATTTATCACTCCCAAGCGTAGGAATGGATCAATTGTAATAAAGGTAGCACCCAAGGTCATCAATACAGGGACAAGAGGGACTCAAACAATTTACTTCAGTGAAAATATAGGAATATAGATTTGGAAAGAAGTTGGGTGAATAATCAGGTGGAAAGCGAGTATTGCATGAAAATAGAAAATGATTTTACAAAGAAATGGTTTATTTACAAAGAACGATCTGTTGCCATTGAAATGTATGGTTGAACTTTTGAGGATCTTGGATTTGGAAATTTTGGAAAGAATGACTGAACTAGGAAAGTTTAAAATTCAAGAAATTACAATATTAAAATTATAACAAACCGTAATTTTTAACCTCACCAAGTTGCCCTCGGAAATTTAATTGAATAATTGAAAACTATAGACTTAACAAAAGCAATTTGACAAACACGTGGGTTGTGGTTTTAGGATTTCCCTTGACTCCACTCTTCACAAAGATTTCTTAGTACCACTCATCTATTATTAATCCAATCAAAGCATTAATAAAAAGCAATTGAAGAATATAAGCTCAGAAGTCATGTACCAAGACTCTGTAAAAGTTCATCACTAAACATCAACCAAATTTACTTTAACACTCTGCTGGAAGAAACCTCGATTGATTCAAGGTTCTGTTGTGCCTAGTGTCAACAACAGAATAAGAACAATAGAAGAGAATCTCACATAAACCCATTTTTAGAATTTGATACCTGATAAAGTGAAGTATATAAATCAAGAACTACAGAAATCCAACAAATAAAGTAAGCAAAAGAAAGCTTTATTGCAACCCAGGCTTTGGAATTAGCCTAAGTTTACCATCATCAACATAGTGTCTCACCAAAATGAAAAACCCTACAAATTCTCGAAAGTTTCTGGAATGTAAAAACAGAAAATGAAATTGTATCCTAACTGCCTTTCTTTCTCTGGCATCAACCTCCCATTTTATGCACGAATCTCTCCCCGCACTCTCTTTCCTTGCCACTGATTTTTGCCTTTCCGTCATTCTCCTGTAACCCTTTCTCTCTTTCTTTCTTCTCTTTGCTTCTGTCCCGAAATTCTCCTTATTCTTGTCTTGTGTCAGTTTTCATGGGCTTCCCTCCTTCAGGTTCATAACCTTAGTTAGTTTAGTCTTCATTCAAAACCAATAACCTGAGCCATGTTTATTCTTTAAAGGGGTAATTTGTCATTTCCCACTCCACAGGTCCAATTACCATACTATGTTTGATTAATACTCGTTTTTAACAAATAAACTTACTTAACCCAGTATACTAAGAGTATTAATAGAAACATAATTGCTCATTTATCACACCCTCGAACTGAATTTTTGCTAGTCTCTAGCAAATAAAGTGATTGTCATCATAAAAAAAAAAAAAAAAAAAAAAAAAAAAAAAAAAAA
>QEOT01123734.1:48444-83954 GCA_003123785.1 Pterocarya stenoptera
AAAAAAAAAAAAAAAAAAAAGAGGTTCCCAACTATTTTTCTTCTAAAACCAAAAACTCATGCCATGAATCAAAACTTATTGAGGTTAAGAACTCTAGAAATATATTGATAAGAAATTTAGTGCCAATAAAAAGGTTTATACACTGTTTAGTTAATCAACCAAGAGAGATAAGGATAGTAAAATCTTCATTCTTCCTTTCAATGCATAGGGGTAAGGTCTGAATTTCAGAATCGACTGCCAACAGACATTAGAAGTTTCAATCACTACAGCAGATCTGAGATGACCACAAGGTCTTATTCTAATTCAAAACCATTATGCTGTTGGCTTTTACGCTAATACACTTTAAAAGGCTCCTCCTTTCTTGTGGAGGGCCGTGGTAATAGACATGTCAAACCTTGCAAAAATGTTTTCCTTTAAAAATTTTAAAACAACATGATAGTCATTGTTTTTGCAAAGGACTACCTCAACCCACTTAGAAACATAGTCTACAGTAAGCAGGATGTACACATAGCCATAAGAAGAAGGAAAAGAACCCATAAAGTCTATTCCCCAACAATAAAAAATTTCAACAACTAATATAGGCTGCATAGGCATCATATTTCTCCTAGTGATACTTCTTAATTTTTGACAAGGTTCACAGGCCTTACAAAAGCTATATGCATCTTTGAACATATAAGACCAATAGAACCAACTCTGAAGGATTTTGACTACTGTTTTGTGGGCTGAAAAATGCCCACCACAAGCTTCTGAATGGAAGTAGGATAAAATACTAGAAATTTCAGTATTAGGCACACACTTCCTAATAATCTGATCTGAGCAATACTTAAAAAGGTATGGATTATCATAGAAAAAATACTTAGCTCTAGCCTTTAATCTTTTGATGTCTTGAACACTCCAGTAAGGAGGAGTTTTTCCTGTGACCAGAAGATTTACAAGGTCAGCATGCCAAGGTAAAGTTTCAACTGAAAATAATTATTCATCAGGAAAATAATAAGAAATTAAAGGAGAGTGCTCAGAATTTTTAGATGTAAGCGAGACAAATGATCTAACACCACATTTTTCACCTCCTTTTTGTCCTTTATTGTGAGATCAATCTCCTGCAGCAGGAAAATCCACCTAATAAGCCTCAGTTATGTGTCCCTTTTTTACAATAAAAATTTCAATGCCACATAGTCAGTGAAGATTATAACAGGTGAACCAAAAAGATATGATCTAAATTTATCCAAGGTAAAGACTATAGCTAGTAATTCATTTTCTATGATGGAATAATTCAAAATCACACACCATCTAAGTATAAAGACTAATTATTTCTTGTGTTATTGCAAATTCAAAAATTGGCCAAGCTTTACTTGACCTGGGTTCAATGGTTAATTTGCTGCCTTTTAGTGTGTATAAATAGTTGAAGGGTGTGATAAATGAGCAAGTATGTTTCTATTAATACTCTTAATATACTGAGTTAAGTAACTTTATTTGTTAAAAAAGAGTATTAATCAGATATAGTATGGTAATTGGAACTGTGAAATGTGAAATGACAAATTACCCCCTCAAAGAATAAACATGGGCTCAAGTTATTGGTTTTGAATTATTGCACTGACTTGTTTAATGAGGAAAGCCTTTTATGCACATTTAACTTCTTTTTACAGTTCATAGATCCTTTAGAAATTTAGCATAAGCAGGAGTTTGCTTAATAGCCTCATGAAGAGGAATATTAATCCTAACTTGCTTAAAAATTTTCAGGGTTTCAGCATTCTGTTTTTCCTTATGCAGAGAAAGCAATCTGTGTGGGAATGAGGCATGTATTTGTTTCAGACTCGAGCATGCTTGGCTCACCTTTATCTTGAGAAGGGTTAGTATTTTTACTTAAGCTTCTTGCACTATGTGCAGGAATGTTCACAACCTTACCATTCTTTAAAGTTGTGATGGCCTTGACAGATTTGACATTGGCACCTTCAGCATTATTTTGAATTTTTGGATTCTGTCATTGTGGGTTGGGTTGAGGCTAGGTAGGAAACTTTCATTTCTCTTGAGCATTCAGAGAGGTGGTCACTCTTATAAGTATTCCTCTAATGTCGTTTATTGCTTGTGAATTTTGATTGTTTATTATAGTTTGATTTTGCATGAATTGCTGGAGGCTAACTGACAACTGTTGTATGGTATCTTCCAGGTTCTTTTTTTTTTGCACTAGAGGCGTTTGATTAACATATTGTGAAGGACCGGGCACTATTGGTGCTGAATAGAATGCATATTGAGTAGGTCCTGGGGGTTGCTGGTGATCCAGGCTGGTCATTTCTCCAACCAAAATTGGGATGATTTCTCCAACCTAGATTATAAGTGTTAGAATATGGTCTAGGAAAAGGCTTAGAGATCATATTTACAGTATTGGATTGATCTAACAAAACTTCCTTAAAAGCATGAATTGTTGGGCACGCACCAGTTACATGCCCTGAATCTTCACATATGTTGCATTTTTCAAGAGTTGATGGTAAAACATGCATTTCATTAACTTTCTTTAACTCGAGAGAATCTAGCTTCTTAGTAATTAATGCAAGTCTAGCATGTAAATCATCAACTTCTTCCAAATGATATTTACCACCCCCACTAACAGATTTTTGATTCTCAGATCTATCATATAGCTCAGAGCCATTCCAAGATTGAGCATTCTCAGCCAAGTAATCAAAGTATTCAAAGGCTTCTTTAGGTTTTTAGTTAAAGAAATCACCATTGCATATGGTTTCCACAAATTGTCTTATTTTTTGTTGTAACCCCTCATAAAAAAAGCTAATGACTCTCCAATTCTCATATCCATGATGAGAACATGCACTTAATAGGTCTTTAAATCGTTTCCAGCAATGATAAAATGTTTCCACTTCTTTTTGGCCAAAATTCATAATTTGTTTTTTTAAAGCATTGGTCTTGTACATAGGAAATATGTTTTTTAGAAATTTAGTTTGCATTTTCTGCCAAGTCCCAATAGACCTTGGCCTTAATGAATTAAGGCAGGTCTTAGTCTTGTCCTTTAAGGAAAATAGAAATAGTGTTAACCTAATGACCCTTTCAGTACATGTTCTATCCATGAAGGTTGAAAAAATTTCTCAAACTCTTTGATGTGCAAATAGGGATTTTCAGATTCTATGCCATGAAAATGTGGCAGCAGTGGAATCATTCTAGGTTTGAAGTTAAAATTATTTGCATTAAAATGTTGAATGATGCAAGAGGGTGGACTAGTCCTAACAGATTGTAAATATTCTTTAAGTGTCCTGTTATGATTTATCATCTCCCCATCATTATGATCATTTTCAGCCATGATACTTTGACTATTAGATGATGAACCACAATTTGAGGATGTCACTAATTATGTCCTAACTAGCCGAGATGTGTAATCCCTAGCCCAATTGGACATGCCAACAAGGCCAAGTAATAAAAAAAAAAATGAAAAGTAAAACAACTAACAAAAAAAAAAAAAAAAAAANCTATGAAGAGGTTCACAGCTCCATAAACATCCTTTCAACAGAAGGAAATTACTCTGATAATGCCAATTTTCTCCAGCAACGGTGCGAAAACTTGATGGCTTCCAATTTATCTCTCCCAAGCGTAGGAATGGATCAGTTATAATAAAAGGTAGCACCTAAGGTCATCTCCACAGGGACAAGAGGGACTCATACAATTTACTTTAGTGAAAATGTAGGAATTTAGATTTGGAAAGAAGTTGGGTGAATAATCAGGTAGAAAGTGAGTATTGCATGAAATAGAAAATGAACCAAGAAATGGTTTATTTACAAATAAGAATATGTTGTCATTGAAATGTATGGTTGAACTTTAGAGGATGTTGGATTTGAAAACTTTTGGAAAGATGGCTTGAACCAAGAAAGTTTAAAATTCAAGAAATTAAAATATCGAAATTATAACAAACCGTAATTTTTAACCTCACCAAGTTACAATTAGAAATTCAATTGAATAATTGAAAACCACAGACTTAACAGAAGCAATTTGACAAACACCTGGGTTATGGTTTTAGGATTTCCCTTTACTCCACTCTTCACAAAGATTTCTAGGTACCACTCATCTATTATTAATCCAATCAAGGCAATAATAAAAATCAATTTGAAGAATATAAGCTCAGTAGTCATGTATCAAGACGTTGTAAAAATTCATCACTAAACATCAACCAAATTAACTTTAACACTCGGCTGGAAGAAACCTCGATTGATTTAAGGTTTTGTTGTGCTTAGTGTCGACAACATAACAAGAACAATAGCAAGAGAGTCTAACAAAAACCCACTTTTAGAATTTGATACTCGATAAAGGGAAGTATATAAATCAAGAACTATAGAAATCCAGCAAATAGAGGAAGCAAAAGAAAGCTTTACAGCACCCCAGGCATTGGAATTAGCCTAAGTTTACCATCATCAACATAGTGTCTCACCAAAATGAAAAACCCTACAAATTCTCAAAAGTTTCTGGAATATAAAAACAAAAAATGAAATCGTATGCTAATTGCCTTCCTTTCTCTGGCATCAACCTCCCCTTTTATGCGCGAATCTCTCCCCGCACTCTCTTTCCTTGCCACTTATTTATGCCTTTCCATCATTCTCCCGTAACCGTTTCTCTCCTCTTTCTCTCTTTCTTTCTCCTCTTGGCTTCTATCCCAAAATTTCCTATATTCTTGTCTTGGGTCAGTTTTTGTGGGCTTCCCTCCTGCAGGTTCATAGCCTTAGTTAGTTTAGTCTCCATTCAAAACCAATAACCTAAGCCCATGTTTATTCTTTTAGGGGGTAATTTTTCATTTAACACTCCAAAGGTCCAATTACCATACTATGTTTGATTAATACTCTTTTTTAACAAATAAACTTACTTAACCCAGTATACTAAGAGTATTAGTAGAAACATAATTGCTCATTTATCAAACTTTATTCATCAGAATTGAAGGGGTAGAAAGCAATCTTCAAATTACATTTAGTTCCTTCTTGTCCATAAAAATCTGTTTATTTCTGCAAACAAGCATATTTCAGTTGTGCCTATTCTCTGAAGCATTTGCATGAAAATGGCTCTAAACTCTTCTTGTGTGATTGCGGCTTTTTAAAATTTTTTACTTCCTAACACCCATGCATCTTGTGCAGATGGACAAGTCCAAAGGATATGACCTAGAGCTTCTTCAGCTTGTTGACAGATTGGACATAAAAGGTTATTTACAATTTTCCTCTTACATAAATTTTGTTTAGTGGGTAAAACATCATGACATGCAAGCCAAATAAACACTTTGACTACATTTGTAGTTTGCATTTGCCATATTTGCTTCCATAATTCTCTATGCTCTCCGTCTGTTGAAGTTTCTCGTTTTTTCTGATATTGCCTCTGCTTGCATATGTGATAGGCACTCTTGATTGAGAAACACCCATTAGTCGTATGCTTCCATGCCAATCTATCTTTAGATTTGGTCTGTGCTACAGGTATCTTTAAAATTTTCCTCATATTTTCTTCCCATAATATGTCTTCAAGCATCAGAACATTCCATCACCTAGTATAAGGATCAATTAGCTCAGCTACCTTGGCATTTGCTGGCAGTATTTACACATGAGACAGTGTGGTGCTAGATTCATTGCTTGGAATCCACTTGTTCTATCATATCTTAACCTTTTCTCCATTGCCAATTCTCCAATTCATACCATCCTTAACTGTGTTGATAGCTAAACTGATACTTTTCCATGTATAAGAAGGTCTGAAACTAGTTTTTGCCTACAGAATAAAGCTATGTGGGAAGCAGATAGCCTTGAGAATTCTAGCTGCTAAGGTTGTAGGGTTAATGAGAATTCTCCAGACTTGTTTAGCCAGTAGAGCAGAATTGAAGGTCACTAAATCTATGAAGCCAAGCCCCCCAACTGCTTTGCTTTTGCTCAAACATTTTCAGTTTTTTGAGTGAATATTTGCAGCTTTGTCTTGAATGCTCCACCAGAGATTAGACATAAGTGAGTTCAGCTTGTTGCCTAAAAGTTTTGGAAGTAGAAACGCACTCTTACTATATGTAGGGATGTCCTGGACAACAGACTTGATTAGGATATCCTTACCAGCTTGTGAGAGAAATTTGACCTTCCAATTCTCAATTTTCTTACTCACTTTTCCATCTATTCCTTGAAAAGCTTGGGATTTTGACCTTCCTATAACAGATGGAAACCCCAAATATTTCTCCATGTTTGATGAGGATCTCAAACCAGCAACTTGTAGTATGTAATTTTTTGTTTCTTGCTTTGTGTTGTTACAGAAATATAAGGAGGTCTTTTTCCTGTTGAGTCCTTGTCTTGAGGCCTGCTCATAACAGTGTAGGATCTGATTTAAATTGACCCACTCTTGCATATTTGCTCGACAGAATAACAAACTATCATCAACACAAGTGACTCATCTTAATCTGACCCCTAGCAATTGGAACCAATGAGATTCAGCCTTTATTTTTTGCTTCCTTTAGCTATTATGTTAGCACCTTATCACATATGATAAATAGGAAAAGAGACAAAGGACAACCTTGTCTAAGCCCACTAGTGGGTTAAAAACATTCCTAAGGAACTCTATTTAATAAAACTAAAATAGAGGAGGAAGTGATACACCTCAAAATAAGGTCAGTCCACCTAGCATCAAACCCCATCTTTAGCATAGCCTCTTTTAGAAATTTCCACTTAATTCTATTATAGGCTTTGCTCATATCCAATTTCAATGCCATGTAGCACTTTGTCCCTTTATCTTGGTTTTGAGAAATTGTCGATGGGAGGATTTGTTTGAGCCTGTTGGCCATCAATTTAGTGATGTTCTTGTATAGTACATTACATAGGCTAATAGGTCTAGAGTCAGTAATGTTCACTAGATTACAACATTTTGGAATCAACACTAAATAGGTTAAATTGATATCCTCCATGTCCTAATCATAATTTAAAAAAGCAAGGATGGCCTCACTTACATCATCCCCCACCACAGACCAGTATTTTTGGTAAAAACAAGCCCCATATCCATCTGGACCAAGTGCTTTATGTGGTCCCATTTGAAAGAAAGTCTCCTCAATCTCTTCTTTTCTAAAAGGTGCCAAGAGAGCTTCATTCATTTGTTGAGTAACCTTTCTTGTGACTGTCTGTAGAGAGTCTTCCATATGTCTAGGATTAGAGGTTGCAAATAACCCTTTGAATTTTTTTGTAAAAGCATCCCCAACCTGCTTGGTATCTGAAAGGGTACTTTCAGTTTCATCAATGATCTTGGATATGTTATTCCTCTTCCTTTTCTGAGTTGCACATAGGTGATAGAATCTTATGTTTCTATCCCCTTTATGTAGCCAATTCTATTTTACCCTTTGTTTTCATACAATATGCTCTCTTTCCAGTTGATCATCTATTTCTTGTTGTAAACACTCATTTAGTTGTAACAGATTGTTGTAATGCTTGAAGTGGTTTCTTTTCTACTTTACACTAGCTCGAGAGTTAAACTCATTTTTGTAACTCCACTGCCTCAAAACCTGCAAGCAACACTCTAGTTTTTTTGTTTATCTTTGTTAGGCCTTCATTGGTTCTCCCATGCATTTGCCAAGTATTGATGATAACCTCTTCACAATTTAGGAAAAGAGACCAGCTATCTTCATATCTGCAAATTAGACCTAAGTTCCCATTCCAATAATTCTGCCGCCCTAATGTCATCAAAATAGGACTATGATCTGAAGTAGATGATGCCAAAACTTGTACCTCTCCCCCACTAAAAGCTTCACACTACTCAGAATTTGATGTGGCTCTGTAAAGCCTTTCTTTGGTGAAAGAATGATCCTGTCTATAGTTGGACCAAGTGTAATTACCTTGGATAAAACCCAAGTCCTTCAACAAGCACTCTTGTAAAACATTCCTGAATGTATCCATCTGTATTTCATCCCTTCTAGTCCCTCCATACTTATCGCTATAGTGTAAAATTTCATTAAAATCTCCTATACATAGCCATCTTTCAAGCTTGAGAAGATTGAGGTGCCTCAAAATACCCCACCCCTCTTCCACTCTGATTCTGTTTGAACCACCCATGTGTTTATGTGTTTATGTGAGTAGGTGCTTATTCTAAGTTGAACATCTTCTACCCATAACAAGACCATACCTCCACTTCTTCCAACACCTTCAACTGAAAATAAGTAGTTAAAACTCAACTTCATTTTTAGAGCTTCTAAGTTATTCTTATGCATTTTAGTTTCCATGAAAAACAAAATGCTAGGCTTGTGGAACTTAACCAAAAGGCTAAGGTCTCTAACTGTCTGAGGGTTGCTAAGCCCTCGGCAGCTCCAACTTAGAAGCCTCATTTCTCTCGGCGGGACTGATTAACAGTCTCTGCCGATATATCAAAATCAGATGCTAAGACCTAATTCTTGCCCTTAGCATCATGCTGATTTTTCATTGCAGACATAGTATTTTCTTCCTCATTCTTTCTCTTCCGTGTAGTATAATGAGAAGGTTGCATCAATTCATTGCTTGGTTGTTCCCTAGCCATTCTCTTCCATTTGTTAGCACATCACTCAGGAACTTTCAGTGATGCACATATATTCTCCTGATCCTGCATAGTGTTTAGCTTGTCAGGTTGACTTGTCATACCATGGCTAAAGTAGATTGCATATCTGATTTGTCTAGTAGGTCCTTTGAGTGTCCTTTACCCTTTCTTTTGGTTTTGCTTCCCTATTAATCACAGGTAAGTCAATGATTTCAAGGTTCCCTACAATACTTTCTTTTGTGTCCTCTCCTGTTAGAATCTGCATCAGCAGCTCTCTACCTGCCTCAACCTTAACAGATTGATTTTGCTTTTGATCCATTTTCTCCAGCTTGTCAAACTTTCCATACTTAGGTATAGGTGGACTCAATTGACCTAAGGTGCCACCATAACTTGACTTGTAGCAGAGCTTGTAGCTCTCAGCCATGATCTATACTATTGCATACTAGAGTCTTTGATATTTTCCTGTTGTTTATTCTTCCCAACACATCCTTGCACACCATGCTTGATAGCCACACATTTAAAACAAAACTTAGGAAGTCTTTCATATTTGAATTGAACAAAACCTTTATGACCAAGCAATTCCATAACTTTGCCTCTTACCAAAGGCTTCATCAAATCCACCTCAACCTACACCCTAATCCATTTACCCCCAGTAATTTCCATTATAGTCAACCTCCACCTCAATAACTCTACCTATAGTGGATCCAATTCTAATTCCAATTTCTTTGTTCTTGCATTCAAGAGGTAAATTGTGCAATTGAACCCATAAAGTAGTATGATTGAAAGTCAATTCAGCTAGTGGGGTAACACCATCAAAAAATTTTAGGCAAACCAGATTTGTATCAAACAACCAAGGCTATCCTTTCCAAATCTGCCTCAGTTTGGAATTTAAACACATAAAGATTTTCTTCCACTTCAATAATCTTTGTTCCAGCACATGATTTCCAAACCTTTAACATCGTGTTCTTAAAAGCATCCTTAATTTTTTTTTTATGAGCAATAATTTTTCCCACTAGACACAATTTCCCTCTCTCCATATTACTTTTTATGTCTCGGTCAGATATTACAATCTCATACCTTTTCTCTTCTGTTAGGGAGAACTTGTTCCATAATTTTGAAAGTTCTTCATCCATTTTGAACCCAAAACACAGAGCTTGTATTGAGTAAATATCAACACTTGTAGTGACAAAAATTGTTTCAAAGCTTGTAGTAACTAAAGTTTTAGAGCAGGTGATTGAATTTTGCCAAACCTTGCCCTAGGCAAAGGTCCCTTCCACCGAAAAGTGAAGGACAATATTCCTCCTCGCCAGAAAGCTCTTGAGTCGAGAGGAAACCTCAGTTCATATTTATTTACAACCTACGGTAAAATTTGTTAATTAAGACCATTGACATGGAAGTGTAATGCGAGGAAGTCATATAAACTTTCGAGGAGTAATATTAGTCAGGCCACCAACCCCTCAGTGGTTTTAAGAGATGATTAAGTTTGTTTTTCTAGTAATATTGCTAGCCATGGTATCTTAGATAACCATCTTTCATATTTTTTGACGTAACATTAATTGATAATTAAAGTTATTTTTCAGTTTTTAATTATTAGTCAATCATTTAAAGCGATATAAAATGATCAATGGAGATTTTACACTTTTAATGGTAGAATCTACTTTTTTATAAAAAAAAAATTGTATATAATTTGTCTATTTAAGACTTTTACAAATTATTACTTTTTTAAGACACACACTTACCTTTGTATGGTATTTTTTTGCTTATTGAAAGGAAGGTCATTGACATTGGCTTTTGTAAAATATTTAGGTAACTAATGTTTAAAACGAATATAGATCAAGTTTATCTAGCATTGGCTTATGTAAAAGTTAGCTAAAACAATTTTCAGCTAAATTTCCCAACAAATTTAAATAGCATCTGTAGCACAACTAAATAATAGATTAATATTTTTTGCTCACTCTTCCTTTGGTTGCCCTCTTCCTTCTCTCCCAAAAAGAAGATGAATAGAAACTAAGGGAAAGTGATAGATCTATCGAGAGTTGGGTCCCGACACTTGTTTGTTTTGTTTTTTGTTTTTTGTTTTTATTTAGTAATTAAGGATGTATTTTTAAAAAAAAAAAATTATGATTTTTGTTAAACGTTTAAGGATATAAAAAAAACCTATGAAAAAAAAATTGACTTCATTTATGGCTCACTTGGTTACACAAATGAAGTGAGACAAAAGTTGAAAAATGAATAAAATATTGATAAAATATTATTTATATTTTAGAATTAGAAAAAATTTAATTGTTTATTATATTTTGTGTAAAAGTTTAAAAAATTTATAAAAATGAGATGAGATAAAATGATCTGTATAACCAGACAAGACCTAAGTTAACTTTGGCTAAATTACTACAAAAATCAATATCAATGCTCTAAAGTAAATTACTGTTCATATTTCTAAAGTTTCAAAGGTTGGAATAAGTCCTCGTGACGCTGATAATGTTTTAAATTAGTCCATTCGTCGAGACTTTGTCAATGTGTTGACGGAAAAAGTTGATGCAGCACTTTACTGGCACGTTATAACCAAACATAAGGCTTCAGCTGACACTACTTAGATGCATTTTAACAAATAGAAACGCAAAGTCAGCATGCCACATCGGCAAAGAATTTAAAAACAAAAAAAATAAAAAGTCAAAAAACAAGATTTTTCTAAATAAATTATAATTGTTTTTTGGACCTCTTTGGGATTACGATAATAGTTTGAAAAAGTGCTTAAATAGATTTAAAAATTTTTTAATGAAAAAATTAAGTTGTTTGAATGTTATATATTAAAGTATTTTTAATCTCAAATAAGTTAAAAAGTACATTTAAAGAAAAGAATCATTTAATATTTTTACTCAAACGTATTTTTCGAGATAATGTGGAATGTAATTTGAATTTTAAAAAGATTATTAATAAACGAAACACTCATACAATTTTTAGAAAATTACAACTTTCAAATATATGGTCATAATTTTTAAAAATTTTAAATAATTGTCATTTTTATCTAAGAAAACACTTTTTTTTAATTTGTTTTCAAACAAACATAAAATGTTTAAAAGTATTTTAAATATATAATTACCAAACAAAAAATAATTTTTTAATAGTAAAACTTATTACTTAAGTTATAAGCTATAAGCCTTCAAGTTATAAGCTATATTTTATACTACAATCACAAACATGCATTGACAGTAATAAAAAAATAGTTAAAGTTATTACAAAAAAAAAACTCATAATAAAATAAAAATTTAAACATTTTTCCATCACAAATATTAAAAATTAGAAACAAGTCTTTTAAAAAAATATTACAAATAGATAAAAATGTTAAATTAGAAATTAAAAAAAGGAGTAATACATATAATTTTTTTTTTTTAAAGAAAGAAGAGGCTCGACGCCCATTCTTCTCGGTGCCGTCGGAGGGACAACCCTTTGGGTGGCCCAATTTGGATCGTCAGTAAACGTAGTGGAGCGCAGGTAAAAATTACAACGTGGAATATAAAAAATAAAAGCAGATATTTGGCGTAGAGATGATTAGCAGAACTTTATATATAAATATACATATATATATATATATATATTTATGAAGCCATCGTTCGAAGGACAATACTAAGGCCTCCGAGAAAGGTGACTCATGTATTGTACTGATAGTACCAATTGTATTTTTTTTTAAACACTTTTAAATCCCTTTAAACATTTTAAAAAAATTATAAAACTCATTAAAAAATACGCTGTTAAGTAAAAAAAATAGTATCGGCTTTTGGGAAGCACTATCCTCAATGGGCCAAGCATTTTCCTTGTTCAAAACCCTAACTTCAGTCGGCAAAACCCTAACTTATTCCGTAAAATAGGGAGCTGGATGTGGCCTTCGTTTTACACAAAAGTTAGAATCGGTCTCCAGCATTAGAACGAGCACGGACGAGGAGCCCAATGCGTATGGTCTAACCAGCACTAACCCATTGTTACACGTCTGTTTACAAGAGCCAGCCCAGTTGACAAAGATGCAGGGCCCATGGGCCACTTCATAGCTTGCTTTTATAAATCTTTTTTTTATAGTCTATCTTTTGCTATTTAGTTGGACTGTTAAATTGTAGATGGTAATGGGCTTGAGCCCTTAAGAGGAATTTTCTATTCATTGTTGTTTATTGTTTTGGCCCAATAAGGGTCTTCAGGTTTAAGTAATGAGCCTAGGGCCTCGTTTGGAATTAATCAGAAAGTAATATAACTTTTCTTCATATTCTTATGAATTTTTTGGAGGTTTCTCACCCTCGAAGTGGGATATTTTATTTTTATTCACTATCAATCAATTGGGTTTGTTACAATTGGTATAGAGAGACATCGGTCTCTATATTATAATGGAAAATATTATTATATATCTCGACAAAATAAAAGAATCAATAGAACGGATTCAAGAAAATTTCGAGATTTTTCATCTACATGTAATCGATGCCAGCAAGGATTTTGAAGAAAAATTTCTCCATCTAGAGCAACACCTACGTGCGTTGCATGAAGAGGAAGAAAAAGAGAAAATCAATCCCAATGAGATTCCTCTTCCATTTGTTCAAAAAAAATCCCTCTATTCTTCCATTTCTTTCCTTTACACTGGTTGTACCAAACAATAATCAGACCATAGCCGGAATCAGAAGAGATCCATTCGATACTATTCTTTGTTCCAACGGAAAGGACTACAACGTCCCTAATTTCTTGTGCGCCAAATGGGAGTTTGACTCCTGTGGTGGTGTGGATTTTTTTCCATCACCACAAAACAACAGCCATACTATGTTCCAACCCATAGATCTCTCTTACCCCCATGTCTCTGCATCTCTTCGAAGAGCAATCCCTCAAAAAAAGCAATCTCCTACCCACACCTCACTGGTGATCGAGTGGAAACAGAACACGGAACGAATGGAGGAGCTAAATCTGGGAAACTCGCTCAAGCTCTTAAGGGCTCGAGTTCTCTATACTCCTCTGTCTTCATCAATGGTACTGAGTTCTGCTACAACCTCCTTCAAGATTGTCGCACTTGCTTGTGTGATTTTGATTTGACAACTGCACCCATCTTCGGACATTGATCCAACTTTTTTGAACCATTCTCATTAGAGCTTCATGCTTGTTTCCTCTTCTCTGGCCTCACAGGTGAATATGATAATCCAACAATAACAAGCCCAAAATTATGCAGCTCCTCAACAATTCATCTCCTAACGCATAGGCTAAGGCTACAGAAAACCATGGACATGGCGTCCTTGACTCAACATCTTTCCCTTCTCAGCAAATCATCTCATACCGAACCGTTGAGCTCAAGCCCTACCCTCGCCTACTTCGTCATCTCCGGTCTCGACCTCCCCTCCATGCTAATCGTGTCGATAGGGATGTAGTTGCCGGTTGGGTTTTATCCCTTCGAGCTCTCCAAAAAAATATGAGAGGTAAGAAGTATTTCGCTTCTTGTGCTTGATATATTGCTACTGAGAGGTGAGTTTGAGCCCTTTGTTAAAGGGAGGGAGCATATCTCTGACTTGAGGCCATATTTCCAAGTGGCGGCACAAATTGGTTGGGTCAAAAATTGGGATTCAAATACAGGGAAGGTGAGAAATAAGCTTAGGAAAAATATCATGGTTTCACAAGTTTTAGTAGATAAGAAATTTATTCCTTAGTTGCTCGATACATTGTTACATAGAGCTGTTTTTTAGTGGTCGGGGATTATGGGGACTATTGTGCAAAGAATTTCTTTGAGAAATACATTCGTCCCCTTCTTAAGCACGATAGGTTTACTTGATTTTTTTATTGGTATAATGCCACCTCATTGGCCCTTTACTAGAGGAAGAGAAAGAAGTCATGTGGGGATGCACATAGATGGAAGAGTTCTTTCGGGCAGAAGCGTTGTTGATGAATCCATGATTACAGGAGAATCACTTCCTGTGTTTAATGAAAAAAGCTTCACTTCTTGTGATGAGGTACTGTTGTCAGTATTTTGCTTGATTGATGTTAGAGAATGGGACAAATTTAGAAATATAGATAGGAATATTCTTGTGCTATGGGTTCAAGATCTTTTTCATAGATTATTGCTAGATAGAGTCTGTGAGTTCTACAACTTGGTTTTAGTAGATACAAACCTTGCCCCTCAACGGCTTGATTTTTGGCCACTTAATGTTGTTTTTAAGCCATTTGATAGAGGAAGGGAGCAGGGGTCTAATATTAGAGGTCTGTGTGATGTTGGTGATGGCACTGGAACTAATTGCCTAAGGAGGAAGGGAATGCATATAGTTGAAGTTGGGGACAACTCTATTGTGACTACAGAAATTAAGGCAAAAGTTCTACAAATCAAAGATAAGAAGGGCCAAACAACACTGCACATGGTTGTAACAGGTTAGTACCCTTCAGTAGTAGAGGAATTATTGCTTGTCGATTGCTCTGTACTGAATGAACATGATAAGGAAGGGGTTAAGCCTGATGTATGTATTGGTTCTACTGTTGCTACAGAATTTAAGGCAAAGGTTCTACACCAGATTAGTGGGGGACTGCATCTGCTTGCCACGTCATGTGAAAACTCAGAAGCTTTGGCTTTGATCATTGATGGTACATCACTCACCTATGCTTTAGAGATTGGTGTCTAGCACATGATTTTAGAGCTTGCTCTTGGCTGTGCATCAGTTATCTACTGTCGTTCTTCTCCCAAACAAAAGGCACTTGTTACTAGGCTGGTCAAAATTAGAACATTCAGCACAACTTTGGCAATTGATGATGGAGCTAATGATGTTGGAATGCTTCATAAAGCAAATACAGTGGCCAAGTTTCAGAAAGATGTCAAGGATGAGTCTGCAAAAGATGTGTTTGACCAAATGTCCTCCCCATATGTTGGCTCCTTCAAGGCTAATCACATGGGCCTTGCAATACATGGTGTGGAAGATAGAAATTTCGATTGGATCACTGATGATGAGCTGGAAGTTAATAATTTACAGTTACAAAGTAAGCGGGGCAGCCAAACCGCACCTTGTGGACAAGGTGCTTTGAAGGGGAATGGTTTGTTACACGTCTGTTTACAAGAGCCAACCCAGTTGACAAAGATGATAGGGCCCATGGGCCACTTCATAGCTTGCTTTTATAAATCTTTTTCTATAGTCTATCCTTTGCTATTTAGTTGGACTGTTAATTGTACATGGTAATAGGCTTGAGCCCTTAAGTGGAATTTTCTATTCATTGTTGTTTACTGTTTTGGCCCAATAAGGATCTTCACGTTTAAGTAATGAGCCTAGGGCTCTCATTTGGAATCAATCAGAAAGTAATAAACTTTTCTTCATCTTCTTCTTTTCTTCTTTTGAATTCTTTGGAGGTTTCTCACCCTCGAAGTGGGATATTTCATTTTTATTCACTATCAATCTATTGGGTTTGTTACACCCATCCTCATATATGACACTACATTGCTCATAGAACACAATTCTAGTACCTGAACCATTAAATATAATACGATTCTTAAGCCAACAATACATAAGAAAAATGTAACTATGTAAAATCCACATCCACCTGAAAATCTTCAATACCTCATTTCTCCAATCCTAATTGTAATTCTTAAATACCTCAATGCCAAAAGTAGGAGTGTAAATTTAAACCGAAAAATCGATCCGTTTTCAACTAGTTTGGTTCGGGACCAGTTCTTATATTTCATAAACTGGCAGAATCGGTCCGGTTCTGGTTTTGAGATTTTCCGGACCGGATCGGACTGGACCGGTTGATAAAATATATATAAAAAATAATATTTTATATATAAGTTTTATACAAAATTAAAATTCTACAAAATATTTTATATATACTAATATATAAGTTTTATATATAATTTATAATTATATGTGAAATTTATATATATATAATATAATTATATATCATATATGAAATAATTTCATATTATAATTTATAAATTATAACATAAAATGTTAATCTTAAATATGAACATTTGTAATTTGTTTGATCAAATGCTATTAATATAATTATATATAAGATAATGTTATTATAAAATAAAAGTTTAATCTTAAAAATGAAAATGTAATTGATCATGTATTATATAGCTATACTAATATATAGTTTATAACTAGTTCTAATATATAACTATAATAATAGTCTAATATTAATACTATTAGTCTAATATTATACTAATGTCAAATTTACATTTAAAAAAAATCAAAAAACCGGACCGGAAACCAGTAAAACCGGAGGTATCAGTTTAGGAGAATAACCAGTGCGTAATCGGTTTTGAAAAATGCAAAACCGGTCATATCAGTTCGGTCTAAGATTTTGTCTAAAATCGGACCGGACCGGACCAATTATACCCCTAGCCAAAAGTCTGATGACTTTATGGTATATGGCTCGGTTCTCCAAATGGAAAACATGGATTCGAAAACCCCCACTCTCCTTGTATCAAAAATAAAAAAGTTGTAACTGTCTAGTGCTTAAATAGTTTCGGGTGAGTTTCCTATTGTGCTCATACTTAGGCCTGTGCAAAAAATGGAACGGGCCCAGCCCATCCAATAGACCTGATCCAACCCACTTGATAAATGCAGGTTAAAATTAGATGCAGGTTGGACATCATCCAACCCACTATCTATCGAACGAAACCGTAGCCTGTGCCCCTTCGACTCTTTCAGTTTTTCATCACTTTCATACACTCTCTCTCTCCAGCATCTCTCTCTCGCCCGCTCTCTCTCTCATCGTCTTTCTCTCTCTAATCTCAGTCTCTCTTTCATTATCTCTCTCTCTCTCATCTTAATCTCTCTCTCTCTTGCCTGCTCTCTCTCTCATTCTCGGTCTCTCTCTCTCTCATGGTCTGTCTTTCTCTCATCAGCTCTCTCTCTCATTTTCGATCTCTCTTTCATCGTCTCTCTCTCAGTCTGAGCTCTCTCTCAACATCTCTCTCAGTCCGATAGTAATTTTGAATTTGGGAGATGTGTGGTTTGGATGATGCCATGTAGGATGTGTAGAAGTTGCTGCTCCCAATATTTTTCCAAAGAAAAACCCTAGCCCCCCCTCTCTCTCTCTCTCTCTCTCTCCCCATCCTCGCCTCCCACTCCAAGATTGCATTCCTTCTCCTCGACCCTTTTCTCTCTTCTCTCTGTCCAGCAACTTCAATTAATCTATTTTCTCTAGATTCGAAGACTCAACGTCGACTCGATTTGTTGAGGTATGTTGGAAGTTACTCGATTCCTAAACCTTTTCTTGTTCAGATTTTAAGTTCCACGTGTTTGTAAGTCTCTCTTTCACATTTGTTTGCTGATTTTGTATGTCATTTAAAATTTCTCCCTGATTTCTTATTTTCCCATGTCATTGCATATTGGGTGCACTTCTTTGGTAGGGATCTTTTCAACTTTTTCGACTGTTGGCTGGAACTGGTTGCTGTGAGTGGTTGGGAAGCATACGGTGGTTGGTTAATGGTTGTTGTTTGAGATTGGTAGTGCAAATGTTGATAGCATACGGTGGTTGATTGCAAGTCATTGCTTTTCCTATTCCGTTTTATTGTGATGTGGAACTTGTTTGCCTATCTCTTTAGAGATGGAGCTTATTATTTTGGCAATGAACTGGTGGTTATTGGGTCAAGTAATGTAGTGGTAACCGATATTTGAGTTTGCTGTTGGCTTTCATGACACTAGGAACATTTTGAATGCTACAACCCTGTATACTTCTCTTTTAGGTCATTCGAATCCATGTATCTCATATTGGTAATGAGGTTTGACTTCACATACACACACGCTCATGAATATGGGTTGCTGGTATCGGTGTGTGTGTGTGTGTTATATGTATATGCGGCCTAAGCGCAAGCCTCACATATGCACGCCTCTTAGGATGGCAGAACCATTTTACTCTTTTGCAGAACCCCATTCCTTCTTCTATCTATCCATGATCTGATCAGACAGGGAAAAAACAAAAAAACAAAACATAATCCTGGGTGTACTAATTACATATAAAGTTGATCTTCATCCACCTTTGTATATGGAGTTTGGCTTTGTTGTGAGATGCTGAAGTGGTTCAGAATCTGGGGAATACAATGGTGAGAGCAAGGAGGGATTCAAAGTTCTACAAGAAGATCGCTATTTATTATATATATATATATATATATATATATATATTTATGCATTTCTCAGGACAATATGCAGGGAGAAGTGTTATATTCAATATACCTCATGAGAGTCTTTTGAATGTTGGACAGGTTTTCGTTGTATGATGCTTTGGTAGCAATATATCCAGTGAAAACAATTTCGTTCATACGATGAAACTATAAATGGTGGGTTCCTTTTTCATTACAAAAAAAAAAAAAAAAAGTTTGTTTACCCGACCGAATGTGTTGGACAGGGTCGGGTTATTTCGTCTTGTACGGACTTTGGGCTGGGTCGGATTGGGCCCAAAAGTTCCTTGGACGGGTCGAATGAGTCATACTCTTGAAATTCATCCAACCTCATGAACATTCTACGTGAATAACAATTCTTATTTGTAGAAGTTCTTCCTCTGGATTTGGACTTGAATAAAAAAGGGCAGGTTAGTTAGAAACTATACTCAAATTCGAATTTAATTTGGGTCATTTGTATTTATAATTCTCCTCAACTCATGTCATCTTTATCATTATAACTTTTTTAAATTTTCGTACAAAATATAATATTTTTTTTTCAAATTCTAAAATAATTTTCTCAAATCCCACACTAAATATAATAAACAATCCAATTTTTTCAAATCTCAAAACTACTTTTCTAAATTTCTACACAAAATATAATAAATAATTTTTCCTAAAACAATAATAATATTAAAAAATATTATTCTAAAAATATTATATTTTACTATTCACAAACTATCTCAACTCATCTAAAAAATATTATATTTATTAGTAAAAAAGTGTTAAACCATAAATAAGAAACTTCGTAAAATTAAATTCATAAATTGACATGATTTTATAAGATATTTTAGATTTATATTATAATAAAAATAATTTTATAAATTATAATTTAAATATTTGTAAATTTATTTTTATAATTTTTTTTTTCAGCTATAGCATTTATCTTGGAAGTTGTTTTGAGTCTTGACCGTTTGAGCTGTGGCATTAAGAAAAAAAAAAAAAACTGCTAAAGCAAAAGCATTAACTACCAAACTTTCCATTCTTTATTTACAGTATTTGCCATCCATTACCCGCCATCACTTTAATTTCATTAATGGTCAACTAACTCTCCAACCATTCGGATCAGACACACAACAGTAACGCACTCTATCTCTTTTTCTCTCTCGCTGAGAAAACAATGGAGGGTCTGATTAAGGGCTTGATCGACGTCGCCCTCGGCCACGATAACAAGGACGACGAAGAATCCAACCCGCAGGCCCGGGACGAGCGCTCTAGATCCACTTGGGCCCAGGTTAGCAACCCATCCACACTGAAAGAAGAATTCCTTTTTTGTTTGCTCTTTATTTCTTTATTACATTTCGGACTGAGATCATTGATCGGGCCCAAATGCACAGGTTGTCTCCGGAGAGCCAGATGAGGGTGAAGAGGGCTCTGACAGAACTCATGGTTATACTCAGAACCAATGGAATAGACAGGTATGGATTTCGATTTTCAAAATTTGTTGTGTGGAATTTGAGTGGAATGCAAATCAAAATGCGGTTTTACAGGGAAAGAGTGAATTGGGGAGTCAAGATTGGGAGGTCGCGGGCTCGAGACCTTCGAAGCAGCCTGAAAAGGTGATTTTTTATTATTTTTCTTAAGTTTCTATTGCTTCCGTATTGTGGACCTTACTTTCTGTTAACAATGAGCTAGACCATACGTTATCAGGAACTGTTTCATTATATTGGTTTTATTCATAGGTTTAATGGGTGGACCGTGGTATTAAATTGCTTTAGAATTTATAGGGGATTTTATTTAGGCTTCTGAACAAGCATTTTGGAAGAGTGTATAGGTTTCCGTGTAGTCGTCAATTCCACAATGGATAATAGTCATGAGATAAATAGTTACAATCGTAAGTGGTTGATTTGCTATAAGTAAGCCTAAAGGCAGGCTTAAGGAAACCAATATGTCATACGAAGGCCTCACTTGGAAATTTTTTCAGGTGTTTAATTATCAAACACATTCAAACTTACAAGCAAAAATAGGTGTTAATATATTGTTCACAATTTTTTTTTTGATCGGTAATATATTGTTCACAATATTATGCAATTAATATTAAGATCACCATGGTATGATATTCTTTCTATTAACTTTTGGATGAGCAATATTATGCATTTTATATAAAGATCGCTATGCTTATTCTCAACAATATTTGACTTCAGGCTTCGCATGAGGGGTACATAAAGTTTGGAGATATTGAGCAACATGGTTATGAACAAAATCGTTGGAATAGAGAGGTTACTTTTCTAGTCCTCCGATTATAGTAAAGATGCTGGAATTTGTTTATGAGTTTTAATTATGCATGGTGGGATTGAACTCTTCATGCAGGAGAATGAAGTGGAGAAGAAGGATGAATGGAAGACCGTTGGCGAGAAGCCCCGACAGAAACCCCACAAGGTTTTTTTCCTACTCAACTTATCACTCTTAAAAAAACGCACATTAAACTGAATCTTTGTCCTGGAATTAGATTATTGTGGTCGCATCATCAATTTCTGTGTTTGTTTGTTTGAGAGAGGGGTGGGTATGTACTGACCAACCCCAAATGTTTCATTTATTCTATTTTGGTGGTTTTTGTTCAGATAATGAAGATCCAGTACCTAGGAGCAAAAGTGTTCTGAGGTTTAATGTTAGTGTTCAGCTAGAAAATTGTACTTGTTGCCTTATAGTGCCAATGCCAACTTTTTGTGGGTTTAGTGTACAAAAACTATAGACCCTAGCTCATCCTTTATTTTAGGACATTGCGATGGAGAAACTCGGGTTTCCGTGTCACAATTGACTGCAAAATTATAAGATGCTGCATTATAAATCTGACGCTTCTTTTTTTTATTATCATCATCAATGTTAAGTGATTCACTGTGATCAACATGTTACAGATTCAGATGGATCAGTGGCATGGATACAAACGTGCTCCAACTGAGCAAGAATACTCTGATGAGGTTGAAAATGGTTCTTACTTGGAACCTGCAGAAGAGGAGCTTGCTGACCTGTCACAAGCTTGCAACAAGCTTTGGGAACTTGATTTAAATCGTTTGGTACCTGGTAAGGACTATGAAATTGACTGCGGTGAGGGAAAGAAAGTTTTCCAAAGGGAAGATATGGCACAAGGAAGCCTATTTAACTGGGTGAATGAAGACATATTTAGGAAGCCTACTTTTTCTCGTTTCTGTTCTCTTCTAGACAATTACAACCCAGATGAAGGGTGCAAAGAAGTTGTCTCATCTGGGGAGTGGCAAGAGCAAGCTGCATTCATAGAAGAAATTAGTAGGACTGCACCAATCAAGTATATTCACAAGTATCTCTCATCCAAGGGCATTATATCTGAGAACCATCAAGATTTTAAAACAATGATGACTAGTCTCTGGTTTGACCTCTATGGCCGAGGTGGTACATCTGGTTCCTCTTCTGCTTTTGAACATGTATTTGTTGGAGAAATTAAGCAACGTGGTGAACAAGAAGTTTCTGGCTTCCATAATTGGCTTCAGGTATGTGTCTCATTACTCACACTTTCCAATATCTGGACTAGTTCATGCTTATGTCGGGAATAGTTTGTTGATTTTCTGTTGAGGGGAGTCGAATGGGGCAGTAAGTTAGAGCAGTATCCAGACATTTCTCAAGCTAACACACTTTTTGAAAAAAAAAAAAAAAGCATTTGGTTAGTCAATGAGTAGGGATTTCTGTGGATAACAATAACTGATTTCTAAGTTGCATGCTTGGAATGATTATTGTCATGCTAAATGATTAAATTCTTTAAAAAATGCCCACAAGCTGTTAGAAATATGGTCTAGCGCTATTAGTTTTGCTTTGTTGTCAATTAGTCACAGATTTAATCAAGTACGTTAATTATCAAGTAGCTTTTACTTTTCTCTCACGTTGACACCTGGCAACCTCAAATTATTAAAATTGTTAATTTTTCTGAAGGAAGGGTGAATCATAATCCATTTGTCATTTGTTCTCGTTTCTTCCCAGTTTTACCTTGAAGAAGCTAAAGGCAGGGTTGACTATCAAGGTTATATTTTTCCTCGACGGCGAGGGCAAATTGTAAGTGACTTGTATGCTTTTCTTCCAGTTCTACACTGAGAAAACTTTGGAAAAAAGAGAATTTCAGTTTAGTTCAAGAATAAGGAAAGAGAAGAAAAAAAAGAGGAAAGGAGAAACTAGGATGTGAGAAAGAGAGGACCCACCAATCATAAAATGTATTTATTAACTTTACCATTATTAGGTGCACTTGTTTAAGGAAAATATTTTTTCCAAAAAAATAGAGGAAATAAAAAGAATATAATAATAAAATCAGATTTGAATTTATTTTAGAAATATTGAAAGATGAGGAATGATATTAAAGCAAAAGATAATTCCAGCAAGCAAATGGGTTAGTGGTTGCTTTTTTTCTTTCTAATTCAATTGTGACTTTATTTATTTTTGTTAGTTTTTTTTTACTCTTTTTGATTTTTGTTTCCCTTTAGAGATTGGGTGTCATTCTTGAGTTATAGTTTATAAGTACCTCTTTTTTAGTTACGTGAGATGAGAGAGAAATCATATTCAGAGGGCTGACAAAAAGTGCAGGTTTTTCCCTTCTTAAGATCCAAGATCAGCCAAAACTTTTTCTCCACATCCTTTTGGGGAGGGCACATGTGTTCGGCACTGTGCATAGGTGATATTTTAACTGCTTATAATGACATCTCAGCTGGGGTTGGGAAAAGCTCTCAAACCCTGCCCTTATAGGCAATATTTTAATGAAGGGAAAAATAAGGTATGTTTCAAAAAAAGTTACATCCATAGTCACAATAAATTTTTTTGAGGGGGGATGACAACAGTTATATCCCTTGTGAGTTGGCAAATACCCTAGGGAAAATACAAAGATTGTCTCTAGGTTTAAAAAGACCAAGTGGATCTTTGAGCTTTTCCCCTTTTTATAAATGGTCCTTATGTCCGGTTTCCACGTAAAAATACCACAAGGATGCTAACGCATTCTGCTTCACAATTACAAAAATTAGAATGGAATTTATTAAGCTTCTATAGCTGCCCATGTGAAGAACAGAGCCACTTGCGTTTGTTTTTCATTCCAACTGAACCCCTTATTGAAAAAAGCCTACATGATGGAAGAGGATTCCAGTCTCATAGCCTGCTTGCTCATAGAAAAACATTATCCAATTGCGTGCTGAACGAATATGCATTTTTCCTACTATTTATTAATTTACTTTTCTTTAATAAGAAGTAATTATCACAAACTTTTATGTGGCTTTCGAAGATCAGTATTCTCTGTAACTTTAAGAAATTGAAGAAAGAGGTGGTACCCCAAAGTTTGTTTTACCTTTTTCTCTATGGGATTAGAAAAGAGATTTCATTTTAGAAATGTACTCACCTTCTCTGCAACTTGAGGAGATTTCTTTTATGTTCACTAGATGGCAGTTTTTTATAAAACTTCCTTCTTACAAATGGTTATCCAATTCTGTGATGATGCATTACATCAAGTGGGTGTTGCATTACTGATGTCGATATACTGAAGATTCTGTTTTCCTTTAAACAACCACCGTTTTGACCCTTTTACACACTTTTACAATATTACAATTCAATTTTGATTGTTTAGGCAAGCAAATGTGCATGTATGATTGATTCATGACTCAATCCATAAATGATTGCAGTCACCAAATAAAACAAATATTATAATGCAAAATAAATATCAATCACAATCACAAGACAAGATTTTTTTGTGATAAAGAATTATTTAAAGGTAAAATACTCGGGGGGTGGCCTACCCAGAAGAAACCAATCCACTGTCTGAAGATTAATAAAAATACGTTTTGTTACAAAACCTTTGTAATATGAATCTTATCATATGTATACTTTCTGTGTACTTGGGCTATGCCTATCTTTATCAATACAATTGCTTCTTACTTATAAAAAAAAAAAAAAAAAAAATATGAATCTTAGTTGACATGACAAAATGACCCCTTTTTCCTCTAATGCAGTAGCAGCCGAACTCTAATGATCTCCAAACTAGGTTAATTTCTTCCACTGGAACTCCAGTGGCTGATCAGTCTTCAAAACGTTTTAATCTTCGTTGTGGCCTTTACAGTAGTTTCATAGAAATCCAATAGATTGGATCGTATGAGAACATAAGAGGAGAACATAGGAGAAAGGCTCCTTTTCGTGTTGCTTTTCATACATGGTGACCAGTAAGTTATCTAAGAAAATTAGGCAGTAGATGTAGCTCGCATTTATATCCTTGATTGAAAACAGATCTTGCTAGATTAAATAAATTGAAAGTTATGTTGACGGAAGTTGCTTCTTTTTTTTCTTTTTTTTTTTCTGTCACCTATTCCAACTTGCAGCCGGACTCCGAAACGCAGTTGCTCACAATTCAGTTTGAATGGAATGGGGTTCTCAAATCTGTATCAAGCACTTTAATTGGAGTGAGCCCAGAATTTGAAATTGCATTATATACCCTATGTTTCTATATGGGTGGAGAGGACAATCCCATTCAGTTGGGTCCGTATCTCGTTAATATCAAGTGCTATCATCTTGGAGACAGAATTGGGTCTGCATTTCCTATTGCAGAGTGTTGAATATCAGGTTGAAGTATCCAGTTACTTCCCTGCATAGCAATGAGTTATATGTGTGAGAATATATAAATCAATTAAAAGTTTGGTAGTGTGTGATAAAAACTTGCAATGATGGTCATAAAAGTTCGTGATTATCTTCAATATTTTTTTCCCTTCTAGATAGGTATCTATCTTATATACTTCTAGTGTACTTAATTTGTGCGTTTTGTTCTTTTTAATAAAGATTTATTATTTTCTGGGATTTACATAGTTGATCTGATGAAAGCTTTTTCTTTTTAGTTTTTTCCCACTTCTGATAAGTTTTTGATATGATGAAACCTTAAGGAACTACACACGCCATTGATATATCATTTACTGTGTTGGGCTTATTGACAAAGGATGATACTGCATTCCCTACTACAAATTGGCATGTCTTGGCGCTTGGCATGGATTCATGCTCATGATTTGTCATTCTATTTTCTTGCCCTATATTTGGTTTCTGGGATCCTTCAGGATACACAAATGCATCTAACTTGGATTCTTTTTCTTATCTTTTTCCTTTTTACTGATTTGAATTAACCTGAATCAAATAAAAGAGTCCCAGGGCAGTTTTCCCTTTCTACAGAATTGTACGTCACGTTGCTTGTAGGTTTTGGTTTGATGATTTCTTCTCCACGTCATTTTATCTTTCTGAAATTTTCCAGAAAGTATTGCTAGCTCAATTGTAGTCAATCAATTGGTTTAGACAAAGTCGTAGAAGTGGGGGAAATAGACAAATGATAGGAATAGAAGCATAAGCCTTACGAGATTCGAGATTCCTCTAATCTCAAAATATCAATACTTGATCAGAAACTTCCAAGAGTATGACTTATAGAAATATCTTTGTTTAGTTGTGAGATATTTTCATATCAAGATGTGTCTCCATTTTACGTCAATACACGTGATATTTCCTAGCTAGATCAAGTAATATTCGACGAAGGCTCCTGCCTTTGGGGGATCCAGACACATTATAATTTGCCAAATAGGCTAGCTATAGCTAGCCAGTATATATGGGAACTATAACACATTGCAGGCTCAATTTCCCATATGGGTTTGCTATTAGTTACCGAACAATTTCCCATTATCAGTGTGCTGTTCTTCTATATATATATATATATATATATATATATAAAGAAATCCCTTCGAAGGAAGGAATAATCGGCATATATATAATGTTTCTCCGGTTTTATTATTAATTAGAGTTTTAATCATGTAATGCTAATTAATTAATTAATGTATGTGGCTTCCAAGGGATAGAAGCTTGCAGAAAATATATTTGCGGGCCTCAGCAATATTTGCTAGATAGAGGACAACGAAAGCTAGCCATGCAGTGTACGTTGCAATCGTGAAAGCAGTGGCAAAATATGGAGTCATCCCTAATTTGTCCCAAGTTCAAGTAGTACCCCTTCACCATTCACTACCTTCCATTCAGAATCATCAGATCTCGTCTAATTTTGTCTGTGACATTGAACTACAATGAGGATATACCAAGAGAAATTTGATCCCACATTTCACTTTTTGATTTCATATACCGAGAGAGAGAGAGAGAGAGAGAGAGACCAGTGTTCTATTTTCTTTTTTTCCCTCTTTTTTTGCTTGAACGATAACATCTAGTTTTTTATGTGTGGCTTAACAATACAATATATGATAGATAAAGAGAAGCTAGCTACCCATTTTTTTTTACGAGTATATATATACGTTGATGATCCCACCAGTACTTCGTTCTTTGGGGAAAGCCTTCATACATGATGTTGCATGCTGCATGTAATCCAGCTTTCAGCTAGAGTTCATGTCCAGCTTGGTCAACATTGGCTTGAAAGTTGGTAATCATGCATGCAAAGTTCACATCCTCTTATTCATTTTTCTATTTTACCATTTCTAGTACTCGTCCTAATTTTCTTCCTTTTCTTTCAGTACTTTCTCTTTCTTCATTATCTTTCAAATATTTTTTTTTCCGATCATGCTACAGCCCCCGCTGGGGGCTCCCGCTGGGCTGTTATAGTGTTTTTTATGTGTGTTTTTTTTAAAGTTATTTTTTATATAGATTTTTTAATATTTTTAAATATTTAAAAATAAAAAATAAATTTAGAATATTATTAAAAAATATTTTCTTAATCAGTAAGTAAAAAAAAAAATTATTAAAAAATACTTCCTTAATCACGAAGTAAAATAAAAAATTACTTTCTAATTAAGAAAGTATTTTTTAATAATATTATATTTTTTTAAAATATTTAAAATTATTAAAAAATTTATATTAAAAAAAAACTAAAAAAAAAAAAACACACACAAAAAAATACATAAAAAAACACACACTATACAAGCGGTAGCTCCCAGCGGGAGCTGGGAGCAGGACGCCCAGCATTTTCCTTTTTTTTCTCACTCCCGGCCAATGCTTTTCAGTACCAATGGATCAGAGAAACAAATTCTAGACGGAGAAATATTAAAGAGATAAGGTTTTACACCCTCCACAAAAAAATTATAACGTTCGGCCTAAGAAGTACGTGGCCACAGCTAAGCTCAAAAACCATATATACCTCTTGCATAAAAGACCAAACTATATATCGATGTCAAGGGGGGCATGCAAAAGATTCGGATTTATCCTTTTATATACGTTAGAGAGTCCACGTGCTCAATCTTGGTTCCATCAAACTTGTTTGCTTCTATTCTACTCAGCTATGAATTGAATATCACCCACGCACACTACTAATTCACACCTGATTACTATATTATAATCAGAACTATTTTATTTTCAAACTGGTATAAAGAGTATATTATATTATCCATATAACTTTTTAATAGTAAGATTTGATTTGAAAGATTTAAATTTTAAAATGGAAGTAGGGGATGACGAGACCCATCTAACGTCCTTAATTTAGTTTCACCATTGCATTGCATTTAGAGTAGTTCAACAAAATAACAAGCATGTATGTTACGAATGACATGCATGTCATCATGTGCTTGTGGTCCACCTGCTACTCCACTCGACATAATTTGATTCGAATGCATATCGGGTGATGAGTCTCATGATCAGTCCTTTTGGTTGCGCGCCACCTTTGCAAACATCAGTAATTGTCTCCAGCAATATGTGTTCTCCTACGTATGTACCCCAATGTTGTAGAAAAAGAGACCTCCTTCAACCACTAAAGTTCACTTAAAACTGTACACCTTACTGATCTATTACGGTCTTAACATTAATCTAAGATGGTATATAAGGTAGAGGTCCTAGTAGTCCCCTTAAGAAATTATAGCTCAAACTACGTATGAGTGGCCTTTTTTAGGCCAATGCAGCATTCTTTTGGCTAAGCGTAGGCCTGTTCATTCAGGCCGGGTTTTGTTCCTGGCTTGGAACCCGGATAACCTAGTTTAGCCCGAAAAAAATTCGGGTTAGTACCTCATAGAAAATTTCAGGTACATCCAGCTTGTGTACCGGGTTTTAAACTTAGTACCCACTTTTCTTTTCTTTTTTTTTTCATTTATTTTTTCTTTTACAACTTTCTCACATCTTTCAATTCACTCTCTTTCAACATCGGCCATTTTGAAACATGCACTCATTTGTAATTTGTTAGGATGCAAAATTAGTTACTCGAGGGAACACCAATATGCTAGGATGCAAGCGGCTTGCTATTGCTTCTCCTACTCCTTCAACTGCAACAATTTTGTCCACCCCACTATCATCAATCTCAAGTATTTTCAATTGCTCAAGACAACTTATGACTGAGGTTGGAAAGAAACTTTTCATGAAAAAATATTTATAACACGTAGGCTTTGATCTAAAAATAAATAAATCGGGTGCAACCTGGAATCCGGATTTCAGGTTTTTAAAAACTGGTTTCAATCCGGGTTCCGGCCTGAGTTGGACCCGGGCTAACCCAGTTTGAGTTCCGACCCAGTTTTGAGACTTGGGTTCAGCCAGGGTAAACTATGGTTCTCGGGCCAGAACCCGGATGAACAGTCCTAGCTAAGCACGTATTAGTATTAATGGATTGGCTATCCCATTATCATTAGCCGTGCTTAATATCATACTATCTTTTCAAAATAAATCTAATCTCACATTGAATTATCCATATAAATTCTATATAATGATAGGATAATATATATTTAATTTTATTTATTATTATTTTTTAAATCTGTTGGTTATATTTTATTTTTTAATAAAATAATTATATTTTATATTAATTATCATAATTTATAGCGTGCACTTTTTCAATTATTTTTTCTTTTTAAACATAACCGTTATATCATTTATTCCAATTAAATTATTATTTTTTTACTAATATTTTCAATGATTATTATTTGCAAGTGAGAATCATGTAACGGTAAATATCTAAAATTCTATGAAGTCATTAATTTAATATTGTACAAACTTTTCTTGTAAGTTGTACCATTCGAGTAAGTTAAATATATAAGAATAAAAGATTTAGATCATGACTTGTTGAACGTGATCTTCAATTACTGTAACTAAAAGCTATGATAATTTCCTTTTGCCCAATCCAATGTATGTAATATATAATAGATCACACTGACATTTGGCTAAACCAATATCAATGATCTCATGCTATAGTCTATTGGCTAAGAGAGTATGACATCGATCCACTACAAAAAAATTAAGAATTGCCGGCGCTTATATTATCGACAGTTGTTTATACGCCGGTAAAATAATCGTATTGCCGGCGCTTAATTTTTACGCCGCTAAATATTTGAATTTACAGGCGTTTATATTGTTACGCCGGTAATAATATATAGATTTGGCGGCGTTTTAAAAAATGCTGGAAATATATTTATTATACGCCGGTAATAGATATATAGCTTTGGCGGCGTTTTGGTAAATGCCGGCACTTGTTCAATTTTATGCCGGTAAATTATTGAGTTTTCCGGCGTTTAGTTTGTTTTAAAAAAACGCCTACAATTGATAACTTTTACGCCGGTAAATTAGTAATTTAGTGGCATTTATATTGTTACGCCGGTAATAATATATAGCTTTTGGCGGCATTTAAAAAAATGCTGAAAATTGATCAATTTTATGCTGGTAATTAAAAAAAATTAAAAAACTTATTTAAATAATACGAAGAAAAAAATACTAATAAATTAGTTATTGCCACGTACAAAACATTTTGTCAGGACCCAGGTGGATTATTTTTTTAACTTATTGAAAACACAATTAATGATAATACTATATATTATAATGATATAGCCAAATGCATGTTCATCTTACGTGTATCCTTGATTTTAAAAATTGCTATCACTAATGTTTGGAGTCAAGATATTTGAATTTGTGTAGAATTGCATCGAGTTGAAACTCAAAACTGTTATTATAGAGTTGGACATGAGAACAAAACAAACTATCTTATTACAAGATATGCAGTAATTCATCCCTATGTTTCTTGTAAGCGTTGAACCTCTGCCATTAACTGTTGATGTTTGCTTTCTATTTGTTCTCCTTTTCGCTCCAGCTCCACGATTTGTGGTTGCATGTTTTGAGCGTACCAGTCCACAGATGTCTTTAACTCCTTATTTTCTCTTTTTAATATTTTATTATTTCTTCGTTTATTTGCGAGCTTCTGTTGCAATTCAGTTACTTGTTTTTTAAGCATATCCACCTCACTCACCCGTAACTTTAACCTTCGGGTCATGGTAGTAACAACAGCTGCATACTGAGCGCCCAATATTGTCGCTCCTGCCAGCACCTTCGCATCGCTCTTGCTTGAAAAATGATTATCTGCCCCTATCATGACATTGATGGCATCCTGATTGAAGATTAATGATTGTGGCATATATGGGTCATGATTCAAATCAGGAACAATATTGGAAGACTGTTGGCCGGCCATTTGTGAGAAATGTGAGTTTGAGAGAAATGTAGAAGCACAAGAGTGAGAAGGTTGATTTGTGAGACTATGGTCGTTGAAGGGTGAAAAGCATCTCTTAAATAGAGACTCAGAGGCGTCTACGATAGTCGAGACACGGAAGCATGGCCCAGGGCTCGAGGGACCCAACGTTCCTGGTTTTACGACTCTGTCGTGCCCAGGGCTCTAGAAAAATGTTGGGCTCTAGAAGTCCGCTCGAGAGTTTTAGATTAAAGCAGAAAAACTCAAGTACAATGATTTAGATTAAAGCAAAAAAATTCACAAGGGTCGATTAAACATAATGATTCACAAAAGGACTAAAGGTCATACATCATAATAATAATAATAATAATAATAATACATTTGCAAGTTTAGTCAAACACAACTGGCTGAAGGTCATATTCAAAATGCGAAGCCTCTTCATAGTGCGCATTTAAGGCATTTTCCTCAGGGTTGAGTGAACTTCTGTAATTCCCAAAAAAATTCTCCATGAACACATTCTCGTCGTATGGAATTGTTGAGGCATTATTGCAGATATTGTTTGTACTGAATTGTGGCATCATGTAATTGGTAATTTGGCAGGACTTTACATTAGGGTTTGTATTGATAGAACCATCGAGAAAGTTTTGAGCTGCTTGTAATTCATTCAGAGATGCTAGTTGAGTTTGTAGATTTACAACCTGTAGAAAATAAAGCACAATGCCATTGATTAATTAGGAGTTAATCCAAATTAGAGTACTTTCAAGCATTATATATAAAAAGAGAAAGTCAAAGGGGGAAAACCTGCTGTTGAAGAGCAAAAATCTGTGAAACAATACCATAAATAGGATCTTCAAGCCTTGCATTCGCTTCATACCAGATTGTGAAAACCGCTTTAAGACGATCACTCACCTGGATGCGAGCAAGGAGCTTCGAAACATTACTTGCACCAAAAACTTTATGAATGGCGGAGAAATGGGTATCTCCATATTTATGGCAGAAATAAGGAGCAAAAATACATCCATTACCACATCTCCTTCTCAGGAATTTGCAAGCTCCACAAGGAAAATATGAATCATTCATTTTGATGAGAGAGATGTTCTGAATTGAGAGAGAGAACTCGAGAGGGAAAGAGCCGACAATGACAGAGGATTTAAGGCAGGGCTCCAGATTAAAAGCACCTCGTTTTAAGAATCTGTCGGGCCAGGGCTCCGGACTTTATGAGTATCGGGACCCAGCGTCCCTCATTCTGTCTTCTGTCTGGACCCTAGCACTCCGCGAATCCAGACGAGTTTTGTCGGCTCGAAGTTTTTGTCCGGACCCGGGCGGATTATTCTTTTAACTCATTGAAAACATAATTAATGATAATACAATATATTATACTCTACAGATGTATCTAGACTTTACGGATGTATCCAAACTCTGTCAGCCCAGGGCTCCAGAAAAATGTATCCAAACTCTGTCCGCTCGAGGGTTTCAATTCTCGTCATCGTCATTCTCTTCCTCTTCTTCATCTTCCGATTCATCATTCTCCCTTTCTTCATCTTCCTCTTTATTCTCTATTTGATTTTGTCCTGAAGCCTGAACATAAATTCAAATGAGGGTCCAAACATTCCAAAATAAGGTTGATTGATATTAACTAAACATATGTGGGGTGCTCACCTGTACATGCACAAATGTGTTTACTAAGTTTCGCAATTCAGCTAATTCGTTCCGTATTTTATCAAGCTCTTCCTTGGATATACCGTCTTCTTGCTTAGAAGTTGGTAGTGAATGTTGACAAGTTTGCCTTGTAGGGGTTGGGCCAAACCCCAAACCACGCACACGTCCAGGCCGTTCTGGGCCCATAACTTTAGAATAAACATCATCTGATGCCCAAGCCATGGTTCCTCCAGACCTCATTTCTATGGAACTTGTGTCCTGTGTTAAAAGTTCCTCCATCTCAGCCTGTAATAGATAAGAAAAAATACACATTCTTCATCTTATAAATCCATTAAAATTAAATCCATTAAAATAAACATACCACTTTCTTCCTTGTCTCATCATTGTAGTGGGTGCCATCCTTTCTCTTATGGGTCTTGACAAACAACTGGGCTCTACTTGGCAATGTCCCAGTTGATTTTTTCTGCGTCCAATATTCTAGATTAAACACATATATCGAAAATAAAGAACTAATAGATATTTAACAGTAAAAAAATACTAATTAAATAAATACCTCATCATGGGCATATCTTGCATAACTTTTTGATCCTCCGCTGTGAACAACCACCTGCTTCTTACGACACTCCTTATTTTTATTACATTTTGACTACAACATCACAAAGATTATGAGAATTATGATTAAAATAATTAGTTGATTGACTTTCTAAATCTATAAGAGAAATGAACGTGTTGTTACCATATATTTTGGATCGAACCAAAGATTGGCCAACTCCGCTAATTGCGATAAATCCACTATATCGGGAGTCGCCCTTGCCACAACTTGTGCTGCAGATGTGTCTTTTTCACGAAGCAACTTTTTCTTTAAATCGTGCTTGTAATCTTTCCATTTTTTTCCAAGGTCCTTCAGTATCCATTTTTTGAATGCATCCAATTTGTCATCAGGAACTTTAAACTTGCCCTACAGTCAAAATAAATTTACACAAGTATATGTCTTGCTTTTTAACAAAATTTTCAAAAAATACCTATTTAATTAATAATAATGGTTTAACACCTTTATAAGACCCCATGCTTCCTCCTTTATGGTTTTAGGCACCGACCTCCAATCTTTGTAAATTATTGGAACCAACTTATTAGTTCTCGCTATCAGGCCACCAAATCTTACCACCTTTGAATCTTGCTTGTTGATGGGTTGACCAAGATTATTGAGCTCCATATCAATTCGCTCCCCTTCAGGAAGATGCCAAATGTCATGAATCGAGTGCAATAGTCTCTTTACTTTACCTCCATTACTATCTGCAAAAATGGATTTAGTGACATTGTTACTACTTTCTAAATGTCTATTCATAGTGAAATAAATAAGAAAAACAAAAACATACCAACAATGACAACAAAACGATCTCCAATGTCGGAACACAAGTCGACATTTTCTGAGCCTGAATGTGTTTCTATTGGTACAGATGTGCATGGCTGGGTCTCTCTGATGATCTCTATATGTGTGGATAGTTGCCCTCCCATTTGTATCGATGTAGAAGGTTGGGTCCTTTTCTGAGAAGATAATGATGGTTGGGAAGGACAATCTACAGAAGGTGATGACTCCACCATTCTATCAACGGAAGGGGGTGGCCCATCGACAGAGGGTAATGAATGGACCTCCCTATCAAGGGATGGGTATGATTGCGTCTCACTATGGACAACTGGTGTTGAAGTAGATCGTCTTCGCAAGTTTGGTCTGATAGTCTTTGCCTTTTTTTTTGGACCCATTGTACCTATACAAAAACAAGTTTACATATATACAAATCAATAGAAATATGAATATCAATAGAGATATCATGTTAAAACGTCTAAATATATATTTCTTACTCAACACTATTGAGGAGTTTCAATCGTCATTCCATCTATGTCATTTCGTGTCCACACAACATCCTCAATAGCAGGTTCAATAGCTTCATCGTTGGAAGTGTTACAATGTTTATTGACTAAATATTCATCCTCATCGTCGTCAGTCACTTCCTCTTCACCAGTGTCATACACGTCTCTTGGTTTTGTCTTAACGACGACAACCCAATTTTGGTATCTTTCATCTGCCACATAATATACTTGAGATACTTGGGAAGATAAAACGAATGGATCGTCAGTTATCCGATTACCAGTGTGTACTAGATGAGAAAAATTTACAAGACTAAACCCAAACTCGTCCTCCTTGAAACCTTTACCCCTAGTAATGTCTGCCCAATCACATTTGAATAACACATATCGAGATCCATCATAATATATAATCTCAATTATGCGTGTTAATTGGCCATACCAAGCAGGGCCATATTCAGTACACACACTAACACCACAATTTTGAGTTTTCTTTCCATTTTCATAATTCCTAGTGCGATATTTTGTGCCATTGATCACAATTCGCTTAAATTCTTTGGCAACTTGCATGGGACCTTTAGAATGCATTACGACTTTATTGCCTAATTCACTTCTTCCACTGTCATCCATTTTTAATACCTGAAAGATTAGATTATTAGAATTGGTTAAATGACGAAAACTAGAGAGACATAACAAATTATGTGATATAATATTGAATGGGGTGTAAATAGTACATAGTTTTGAAACCAATTACAAAATTGGTCTTGGTGCCTCTTTTGAAGTTCATCATTCGATAAATGCCTCTCATCAATTGTATTCCTCAATATTTCCAATTGCATCCTACATATGTTGATGACATCACAAATATCTGTTATAATTATACAAATTTAAAGGTTGAGTGAAATGATTGCAAGTCATCAATTCATACGTATTAAGCATTGCAACTCACATGCGGAA
>QEOT01123735.1:0-45515 GCA_003123785.1 Pterocarya stenoptera
AATTTTAATCTGGTCAATTTTGCCGGTTCAGACCAAATTATTTACTGCCCTTTTCTGCAAGCATGCCAAGCAACAAGCTAGTAAAGTTTTATTTGTAATGGATCTGTTTTTAGAAACTAAAATATGTCACACATCATTCTGAGATGAAAGGGGCAAGAAGGAGGCGTAGTAGAGAAGAAGTGAAGTGAGAAGTGTTAGTCAGAAGGTTTGAGGGTTGAGTTGTGTGGGCCTTGGGCCAAGAAGGAATATAGGCCTCTTTATACATAATCTGCTAGTAGTCTATAGGCTTGTGATCCTTTAGATGAATTAGTGGATTATGGTTTATGTCATGGGCCTTTGAGCCCATTAAGGGTATTGTCTTTCATTTACTATTTAGTCACAGTAAGTTGTTTTAGTTCCATTTCCTTTCCGTTAGTAGTGGAATGCTATATTACTGTAGCACGAGAATGGGTTGTTATGCATGAAATTACAAGATTCCTTCTCTCTCTACTGTTCACCTTATCTCTTTTCTCTCTAATATTCTGGAGGAGCCTGCCCTCGAAGCAGGCAACCTATTTCCTAACCTATATTCATTTTCTCATCATCAATCCATATACAAAATGTTACAAGTGGTATCAGAGAACAAGTTCCCAAGTGACTTGAGATTACAATTAGTAAAAGAAAAATGGCAGATGGCACTCAACTTAATCAATTACAAGAAAGGCTGAAATCACTCAAACAGTTCACTGGGTTACAATTCAAAACTTTGGAGACTGAGGTGTTGGCTCTTAAGAAGTAATCCGACACTGTAGTGCAGCAGTTGGCTGCCTTGACTGTGGAGATGCAGCGGAAGAATAATAGAAGTGGCTGGACTTGTGGTAACTCATCTTCAGGTCGCCAGGATCAGCAGCTGGTATATGTAGAACAAGGGGGTGAACCCCCTCCATGTCCAGTAAGGTTTGATTTTCCAACTTTTAATGGCGATGACCCAGATGGATGGATATACAAAACCAACCATTTTGGGTCATCACCATTAAAAGTTGGGCCACTGTTTTAAGTAAATATGTTTTGAGTAAATAATTGGGCCACTGTTTTTGCTGTAAATGGATGAGCTAGAGGTGTAAAATGTGTGTATTAGTGAGCCTATCCACAACCACCCACACACAATTTTGCCCCAGTGAAAAAGGTAGGCCTTCAATGAAATCCATTGTGATCTGTGACCATGGCTGAGAAGGAATATATAGTGGTTGCAACAAGCCACTAGGTTTGGACTGATCTACCTTTACACTTTGGCACGTGTTACAGTCCTTAACCAGTTGTTTTACATCTAATTTCATACCCTACCAATTAAAGTCCCTCATGACACTATGCAAGCTCTTATCATAGCCTGAATGGCCCCCCATAGGACTACTGTGCAGCAGGTGTAGCAACATTTGCTTGAATGTTAGATCCTCGGCAATTAATAATCTGTTTTTGTAAAACAATAGTCCACTTCTCACTGTATAAGTAGATGGTAAATCCCCCTTTTGGCACCTCAACAGTAGGTCTTGGACCTTAGGGTCACTACTATACCCGTGTCTAATCTCCTCTAGCCAATCCAAAGTTGGCAAAGAAATAGCAGCTAGGACCATTTCTTCCTTACCATGCTCCCTTTCTACCCTCCTGGACAGTGCATCAGCCACTACATTGTCTTTTCCTCTTTTATACTCTACCAAAACATCATAACACATTAACTTGGACACCCATTTTTACTACATGGGTGTGCCCATCTTCTGCTTTAACAAATATTTAAGGCTTTGATGATCAATTTTCACTACAAAAGGTTGTCCCAACAGGTAGGGCCTCCATTTCTACACTGTCATCACAAGAGCATATAGCTCTTTTTCATAGGTTGATAAGGCTAACACCCTCCCCTTCAAGGCTTTGCTGTAGAACGCTATTGGTCTATTTTTCTGCATAAGAACCACCCCAATAGCACTTCCCGACGCATCACACTCTATTGTAAAGGGTAGGAAAAAATCTGGAAGAATTAACACCGGGGGTTGAGTTACTGTCCTCTTCAAATTTTGGAATGCCTCCTTAGCTTCTTTGCCCCACAGGAACTAGTCTTTTTTTAATAAGTGGGTAATAGGTGCTGCAATGCTACCATAGCCTTTTATAAATCGCCAATAGTACCCGATGAGCCCTAGGAACCCTCTTAGAGCCTTTAGTGAAGTAGGAAATGGCCAATCATCCATTGCTTGCAGCTTCTCTGGGTCTGCCTTCACCCCATCTGCTGAAATTACATGTCCTAAGTAAGCTACTTCCAAAGTGACGAACCTACATTTTGACATTTTTGCCAATAACCCATGATGTCTCAGCACCTTTAAAGTCAGCCGTAGATGCTCTATGTGCTCCTGCAATGAACTGCTATACACCAAAATATCATATAAAAAAAAAAAAAAAAAACCCAACAGAAACTTTCTCAAGTATGGTTTAAAAATTTCGTTCATTAAACTTTGAAAGTAGAGGGTGCATTTGTTAGGTCAAAAGGCATAACAAGGAATTCATAGTGTCCCTCATGATTCCTAAAAGCGGTCTTGTGAATATCTTCGGATTTGATCCGTATTTGGTGGTACCCCGAACGTTGGTCAAGCTTAGAGAGAACTTAGATTTGTTGAGTTCATCTAGTAGTTCCTCCACTACTGGAATTGAGAATTTATCTTTCACAGTCACAGATCACATTGGATTTCATCAAAGGCTTACCTTCCTCACTGGGGCAAAGTTGTGTGTGGGTGGTGGTGGATAGACTCACTAAATATGCACATTTTACACCTCTAGATCATTCATTTACAGCTAAAATAGTGGCCATATTATTTACTCAAAACATATTGAAGTTGAATGGGATGCCCCAGTCAATTGTATCTGATAGGGGCATCACATTCACTAGTCTGTTTTGCAAGAATTGTTTAAAATTCAGGGGGTGGAGCTAGCTTTTAGCACTGCCTATCATCCTCAAACGGATGGGTAGTCAGAGGCTATCAATAAGACTTTGGAAAACTATTTGAGGTGTTTTGCTGGAGATCGACCCAAAGAATGGGCCCATTGGATTCCCCTAGCAAAGTATTGGTACAACACTAGTCAACATGCATAAACCCGAGTGACCCCATTCGAAGCCCTTTACGGCTATCTTCCCCCTAGGTTATTGGACTACACCTCTGGGTTAGCTAAAACAAAAACTGTGGAGGAAAACCTAAGAGCTAGGGATCAAATGTTACAGTTGTTAAAGCACAATCTATAGAAATCACAGGACCACATGAAGAAATACGTTGATTTAAAACGAAATTTACAATGGGGGAATGGGTTTACTTACATCTCTAGCTGTACCGACAGACATCGGTAGCTTGCTGCCACAACCTGATGTTTGCATCGCGTTCTATGGGCCATTGCAGATCACCCATTGTGTTGGAGAAGTCAAGTATAGGTTACAGCTGCCCGAAGACACCGCCATCCACCCTATTTTCCACGTGTCTCAATTGAAGAAGAAGCTTGGGTTGCAGATCGTGGCGATCCCCACCATACCACCAGTGGACTCTGACAGAGCCCTCAAGCCTAAACCCGTGAAGGTACTGGACCGAAGGGTTCGCAAAATGCGAAACAGCCCTCAGACTGAGATCCTGGTTCAATGGCATGGGATGGGCGAGGAAGATGCGACTTGGGAAGCTTACGAGGCCATCAAGATTTCCTTCCCTCATCTTGTGGGCAAGGTGATCTAAAGTGGGAGGCTTTGTCATACATCGTTCTGAGATGAAAGGGGCAAGAGGGAGGCGTAGTTGAGAAGAAGTGAAGTGAGAAGTATTAGTCAGAAGGTTTGAGGGTTGGGTCGTGTGGGCCTTGGGCCAAGAAGGAATATAGGCCTCTTTAGACGTAATCTGCTAGTAGTCTATGGGCTTGTGATCCGTTAGTTGAATTAGTGGATTATGGGTTTATGTCATGGGCCTTTGAGCCCATTAAGGGTATTGCCTTTCATTTACTGTTTAGTCATAGTCAGTTGGTTTAGTTCTATTTCCTTTCTATTAGTAGTGGAACGTTATATTAGTGTAGCGTTATATTAGTGTAGCACGAGAATGGGTTTGTTATGAATGGTATTACAAGATTCCTTTTCTCTCTCTATTCTTCACCTTCTCTCTTTCCTCTTTAACATTTGGAGGAGCTACCCTCTAAGCAACCAACCTATTTTCTCACCTATATTCCATTTCTCATAATCAATTCATATACAAACTGTTACAAAATAAAATAAAAAATATTGTTTTTTTTGGGGGTTGTGACTGCGTTGTGTGTGTACCGTACTGTGTGTTGATTTGAACTGAAGACAAGGCGCCCTTTACCTTACTGTCATTTTTGCCTTTATTTTTTCTTTTAACAATGGCGTCCTTTTTTGTGAGAGAAGATGCAGCAAGTAGGATCAAAATAGCAAAAATACCCGCGGCAGAGAGAGAGAGAGAGAAGAACAGAGTGCACAATCAGACTAGTCATGGCCATCGTCGAAGAATCTGAGGCCTTGGGTTGGTTGGTCTGACTTTGTTTCATCTCCAGAGGAGTGCTGGATTTTGGTGGGTATTGTCAGATCTTTGATCTATGATAAATTCGCATTCCCCTTTTCTGTTGTTTTTGGTGCTTTCGGATGGTCAATGACTCAATGCGGTGAATTTTTCCGCGACGTACAATTTCGCTTTTCGAAATTGGCTGAGAATTTGAATCTTGAGTGTTTTATTCCTCTAGTTTTCGTGCGTAAATTTTGCTTTTTGAGTTGTTTATATCTTTTGAATGGTTAATTTTTAAAAAAGTTGACGCTGGATATAGGTTTGCCTCATAATGTGTTAGAAACTTTACTTCAGCGTTCAAGATGTGCTCTTGAGGTTTTTTTTTTCAAACGAGACGCTGAAACTTTGAAGTTTTGCGGTTCTCTTCTTTTCTTTTCCCCTCATATATTTATAGCATATTTTTAGGAATGCGAGTTTTATTTGAAATACCAAAAAGTTGGCTTTTATCCCTAGTTTTATGATTTTCTTATCTTTTAGTAACGTAGCTTGTTTCTTTGGGAATAGACTTTAGAGGATACTGTTCTATATTTTTGTTTTGTTTGTTTCTCTGGGATGTCTTCCTTGAAACTGTCGAATAAACATGATTTCTTTGGCCTAAGGTAGCATGACTTGTGTTCTGAGGTTGAGTTTGTGGTCAACTTGTTCTCTTTCCCCTCTCCTATGGGAAAAAAAATGTATTCTTCGAGTTCACTCAAGTATTTTTTGGTTCTAATTGTCTGTTTGTTTCCAGAGAACTATATACTAATTCTGTAAAATAATGGCTTTCCACTTTAGTTCGCAGCGGAGAGAAGTATCATGTTTGTTCTTCTGGTTTGTGTATGCTAAAATAGATAAGTTCTTTTTTTTAAACAATTTTTCCACTGTTCATGCTGCTGCTTTAAAACAAGTAATATTTCCTGCTGTTCTCTTCCTCCCCTCTCTCTTTTTCTTTGTTGTAGTCGGCGTTTACCACGCTGTTTTTCCTTTCTGTTTGGTTTGATTTTTGCTTGGATGTCTCTGCTTTTCCTGGCTATGGATCTGCAGACTTTTGGCTTATCGTTGTAAATGCATGTACGGCATTGTAGTAAACTGAATGTGGTGGCAGACATATAGGATTTTAGTGTTAGAACCAATAAGGTTTAGTTGATGATTTGTTTTTCCTCATAAATGTATAGATAGAAAACATCTACCAAGGGAGGGTTTTTGTTTCTTGCTTTGTTTTCACTGGAGTGTTAACTTAGTTGCCTTATATGCCTTAACTGCTTTGGTGTGCCAAGCTCCATTGTAATCTGCATCAGTTATTTTGCATTTGCAGGGCTGGACTGGTGAAATGGATTTTTCTGAATCTATGAAAGTCGTGGACAACAGAATTCAGAAAATAGAGCCTGAAAATGTCTCAAAGATCATCGGGTATCTTCTGTTCCAAGACCATGGTGAACACGAAATGATCTGGTTGGCCTTCAGCCCTGATAATCTGATCCACTCTTTGATAAAAAAAGGCCAAAGCCAAGCTTGGCTTATTTAAACCAACAGTTTTGGCTCCCGTCCCAAGCTATCTGGTGAACCAAGTACCAGTTTCAGGGCTTCCTTTACAGTTCACACCCTCCACACCACCTTTATCATGCCCAATTTCGTCTCCAATAACTCTACTTAGTGCAAGTCCCTACCGGGATTCTCAAGTGGCTGCTGATCGTAATGTAGTGTATGCCCCACTAGCATATTCGGATCCAATCTCTGAAGATTATCACTTTCAAAATCCAATGCAGTTCTTGACTTTGGAAGATCAGCTACGATCTGCCAATTCAATTGGGTCAGATTTTTCTAGCAATTATTATTACTCGGAACCTGCATTTGGTGTGAGAAAAGGTCAAAGGTCTCCAAGCTTGCCTGAATTTCCTGTTAAGGGTTGCCATTACTTCAGTAAGGGGTTTTGTAAACATGGAAACGACTGTAGGTACTACCATGGGAATCCCATACTAGAAAGCTTTTCCCAGATTCTCAGTAAAAGGTCAAACGATCTTCATACTGAAGAGAAAATCTTCTCTCCTGCATGTCTTGAAAAGCTTGAAATGGAATTAATCGAGCTTTTGCAATCAAGAAGAGGAGGTCCAGTTTCAATTGCTTCACTTCCAATGATATATTATGAGAAGTTTGGGAGGACCCTTCAGGCTGAAGGGTATCTTACGGAGAGCCAGAGACATGGTAAGGCTGGGTATAGCCTAACAAAACTACTTGCTAGGTTGAAGAACCGCATTCGTCTGGTTGACAGGTGGGACTTGTAGACTTAATGTGTTTCTTACATAATTAATTCATTGCTTAAGTTGTGAATTTATACGAGTTGCAGGCCTCATGGGCAGTTCTCAGTAATGTTGTCAGAAGATGTGCCAAAATACTTGGTTGTGAGAAGTGATCCTGGTGCAATTGTTGCTGGTTCTTGGCAGATATATCTTACCTTTCCGGCTGAGAGTACTTTCACAGAGCAAGATGTTTCTGACTACTTCAAGTTAGGAAGTCTGGTTTATGAGGAACTTTAATTGCTTTTCCTAAATTTGGAATTTGGTTTCTCAGCTTATCAATTGTCCATGTAGCAAATTTGGCCTTGTCCAAGATGTTAGGATCCCTTTCCAACAGAAGAGAATGTTTGGTTTTGTCACTTTCGTATATGCGGAGGCTGTTAAGCAAGTTTTAGCCAAGGGGAATCCTCATTCTGTTTGTCAGGCTCGTGTTCTGGTGAAACCTTACAGGGAAAAGTAGGCTTGTTGAAAGGTAAATCTTTTCTGTTTATTTAAAGTAACTCTGTCTTTAATTATCAGTTATAAACTCTTATGATGAACACGCATTAGGGAGTTTCAGTGGCCTAGAGCAAAGTAAAAGCTTTCTTTTATGGAAACAGAATCTTTGGGCAGCCCTTGCACTAATTGATATAGTTTATTTGATGTTGATACCCATAATATTCCTTACATTCATCGACATCAATAATAGACTAGGCTCCTTGCTTTACCTTTGCAAAGTTTATAACATTCTGGAATCCGGATTCCCAGCTGGCTTTAGTCCCTTTCTTGACAACTGAGTGCTTCTTCTGTTTATAAGAATCATTTGGGTAATACTACTTTAGTTGGAATCCCACTTTTCTTCTCACTTTGTTAAAACTCCTTTGGTGGACGCTATGATTCTGAATTGGAAATTTAAATAAGTCCTATAAATCTCCTAGAGAAAAGTTTTGCCACCATTGAATCGGAAATTCAAATTTTATATTATGTATTATGATGCCCTAGGGTAATGTGAATTTCAATTCGCAAACATGATGTGGTACTCAGATATTTCTTGTGCAGGAAGTATGCAGAGAAAACACAGCACACTACATGTTACAGTCAAGAATTCATGGATGGTGATTTTGCGCTTAACTCAAGCAAGTAAAATCTTCATAGAAGTGAAATTTTCTATTTTCAACTTTTATTTGTGTCGTGATTTCTTCATGGCTGAGACAATTTGTTTGGTGAAATTTTCATTTTCTTTTAGTGGTGAGAGATTTTGATGATTCAAGGCTGCATGGGACACATCTCATTGAAGAACATGAGCAAGCACATGAAATTGAGAGCAGGCATCTCTTTGAGTTGCAACTAACCCCTAAACCGTCGCCCATATTTTGGCTACACAATGGATGAATTAAGGCTCTCAGAAGGTTTAATCTCTTTATTAATTTATATATTGTAGCAATATCCTTCCCTCATTTTCTTTCCTGATTAAAACTCTTTTATGCAACACTTTAGCCCGTGTAGAGCAAGCAGAGTTCCAATCAGCTGAGCGTTTTAGTTATTTGCTCGATGTTTTGGACAATGGTTCCACTGGCGAGGACAAGGAAAGGTACGAAGACATACGTTCTTTTGGCTATATCTATGATATATAACAATATGAAGTCATGTCAACACATTCCCTTTATAATTTTTATTATTTACATAATTTTGAAGTGCATCAATTTATTATTTGCTAATTTGGTTTTATAGATCCAAAAAAAAGACTTTCAATTTTATTCCCAATTGGAAAAAAGATTCTGTAGTTTTTTATGTTCAATAAAAAGGGCAGTTCTATTGAATGGTGTTTAGCTCTTAGTTAGCCACATATCCACTTTGATTATATGTATCATTAAAAGAAAATTAAATGATACAAGTAATTAGTTTATATAGAGAATTTGATTTGGAATTTAGTTTTATTGCTCAAGTGATTGTACCTGAAAGATTGAGATTCAATTAAGTGCTTGCAGCCCCCAAGGACTTAGCCTTACAGGGAGCCCTTTTGCACCGGCTATAGGGAATGGCATCTCAACAGTCACATGAAAGCTCGAAGACAGGAATTATAGGAGTAGAGGAATGAATTCCAAGACTAATTCGAGGGTACAATACAACAGGACTTACTTTTTCTTTACAATTTTCACCTCAACTAGAAGTTGTTTCTCCGTGTTGATTACTTTTGATGGAGGAGAGAGATTGCAGAAGAAGAATGATACAGATAAAAGCTAAAAGTCAACAATTATTAAACCTTTTTTTTTTTCCCGTTTATTCTATGTTTATTTTTTAAATGTAATCACAAGGGAAAGCAAGCCAGAGATAAGCTTGTGGGTCTTTAGAAGAATATGTAATATAGTCTGCCTTGGCTGAAGAAGATGATGTAGAAAACTAGAGAGAGAGAGAGAGAAAGGTGTACAGTCACTGGAACACAAAAGCTAATAAATTTCTTTTAGACATAATTTCAGCTTTTTTCTTAGTAGATTGTTTATTATGTGTTTAAATATATATATATTTATATATATATATACATATATAGACTCCTGATCTTGATGGCTTTGCGAATTTTAGGTTGGGGCAATGCATCCTTTGGATTAGTTCCATCTCTCTGATTGAAGAGTGCATTATAACTCAAAAGTCTTTCGAAAATCTTCCTCAAAAAATGCAAACTACAATAAAGAAGCAAAGTTTTGTAGGAGAACATAAAAAATTTGAGTACGTTTCCACCACCTTACCCATTTTTGGTATCAGAATTCAGAGGCCCTTTAATGGCGGAACCAAAGGTGCATAATTGTTGGTGGTTGGGTGGTGTGTACGTGCCTGCTCTATTATTATTATTATTATTATTATTATTATTATTATTATTATTATGCCTTCTTCACCTAAGGTACTCTTCCCATCCTGGTCTAGCTGTTCTACAATGATCAAGTCCATGGACAGCCGACAACGTATTATATTTATTTATTTAACTTCCACATGAGGACAGGAAAAGCTCTGCTGCGTAGATTAGGGTTTGGCTTCATCCTATGAAAACTTCATTGGATACTATTAAAAAGTGAATAGACAAGATTGGTATTATGTTGGTATTAAGTGGCTTGGATGTGGGTGTTTGATGAATACGATTAGAATTGTGAACCCCCGTTTGATTTTGTACCCCTTGAGGGTTTTCAATATTCTGTTTGGTAGTGAACCTTGAACAACTCGATCTGATATCTAGTTTGCATTTTACAGCCAAGTTTGTGCAGAAATCTGTTCCTCAAAATTAAAAGCATCAAAGTGAACAATACAACCGAAACTTTTGCCTGTGAACAAGATAATTAGTTGAACTTTCTAAGCCATCACACTCACAAAAGAGACAAAAGAGGCTGATGGTTGCCAAAATTACAAGCCTGATGACCCCAAGGAGGGGTGTAAACACTAAACAGCCTCGGCCTCTTTACACATCTAAAACAAAAGCAGTTATATTGCAGTAAATACACACTCAAACACCCAATATCAAACAGCAATCTAGTATAGTACTCAGAAGCAGCAGATTATTGAGCAGAGCAGCCACTAGAAGTTACCAACTCCTAATGCAACAGGCGTGCTATATAGCAACNAACCAGGAAAATCTAACACACCACGTTATAGTAAAGAGGCCCAGTTATGAAAAAATACACCTTCCACGACCCCCATTTACCCGCAAGAGTTTTACTTTCAAGTGACGCAGAAAAACCTAGGAGAATGCTAACTTTTGTAGACACTATGAAATTCACTACCAGTGATTTCCAGTAGTACTAACACCATTTTCATCGCCTATCTCCTCAAACCATCTAACTCCCTCTCTCCCTCTCTCCAAATGGAGTAAATTGAGGCTGCTAATATAAAGTGAACAACTCACTCTGGAGTGACTTACCCTTAAAAGTTTCTAACTATCCATTGGATGGTAAACACAATTGAAACCAGATTGATGTAAAAAAAAAAGAAAAGAAATGGAGCCCTTTGCAAGTGGATGTTCCCAACCCAAGAGCTGGTGTTCTTACAGTCTATGGCAATTCGATTTTCTCAAAGATACCATATAGTTAAACAAAAAAAAAATAACTAGTATCTGTTCTAACTCTAATTTTCAAGGACAAAAAGAATTCTGCATAACAAAGTCTGACTTTAGGAAAAATTACATTTTAGCCCCTCAAACTCCAGTTCCTTTTGCAATATCACCACCAAAACTACCAAAGTTGTCACCTATACCCCCCCCTTCCAATTTAGAATGCAAGTTACAGATTAACCACTTCTCAAGATATAACTATTACGATGGATATAAAGTAGGTGACATTACACAATCTTATGAGTAGATCTTCAAGGAAGAGAAAAATTGTAGAAGGGTGGTTGGTTGACGGGCTAAGTGGCAATTCTAGGAGTTTGGGGTTCAAATTGCAAAAGGGATCATGGTTTGATGCATAAAGTGTAATTTTTCCATCATATTAATATAACTCCATTGTTGAAATACAAGATATCAAATAGCAACTAACAGAATAAGTACATTGACCCATACATCAAAAAGCATTAGAAAAACAATTATGGAAGAGGTGTACGAGATTTAAGTCCTCCAGCAAGCATCAAATCCGAAGAAAAAGAGTATGTCAAAGTTTTGTACTCCCAGATCCCAGCATAGACATAAGATATTACAAGTGCAGCATTTTGAGCTATAATATTATATGAGATTGAATTCTTAGAAAAGCAGGCTGGCCCAAGCAGCAATAAATGCAAAGCCTCCAAATGGAGCTAAGGTAGAATACTTTCTGTCCTCAAGGAACGCAACGGCATAACACCTACAAAACCCAAAGCATTTCCCAATGGTCAATATTGACCTTTAAATCATAAGCAGTCCTTTTTTTTTTTTGATAAGTTAAATCATAAGCAGTCCTTATGAATACTTCATTGAAATTGTTCCAAAAAACAGATAATGGATTGAAAAACACAGTCGAGCCAACTAAGACATTGGCTTCAAATTTATGCACACACACACATAGTGGGAAAATAAAGTCTCTTATATTCAGAAAAATATATAAGGATCCTGATATTGCTGTTAAGTCAAAGGTGGCTAAGATGCATTGACACATTTGGAAATGATGTTTCTCCAAATGGACTCAGAAAATATCTGTTTTCTTCTTTATACAAATTGACTCAGACATTATAATTGGACATTATTTTTTGTTTCTCAATGCTATTTTACTCCTGCGCAAGCAAATGCTCCATGGGATTCAGAAGCAACCTCATTATGAATGCACTACTGCACTACAATCACTTTGGAAAGAAAAAAGAGGATTTATACTCGATTACCATATTTGTGATACCAAGAGCAAACTTAACAAATATATATAAGAAATCTTCAACGTCAACATTTTGATCAGAAGGGAAGTATACTTAAGTCAGAAGACTGTTTATATGATTGGAAAACAAAATCCATGTATCATATGTTTTGTTTTGTTTTGATATGTGAGTAAAGTGTGTAACAGCACTTCTCCTCCCACCAACAAAACAAAAATAAAAATCCAAGAGCGGGTAATCAGCACTTACGTCCCAGAGAATGCAATAATTCCGGTTGTCAAAAGCCCTCCAAACTGAAACAGCAGAGAAGAGAGAAAAAAAAAAAAAATCATACACTACTGTTATAAACACTGAATGCAAAATGTTAGGCAAAATAATACACGTGAAAACTTGCATGGTTCACATATGCAAAAATGTAGAAATAAAAATTAAAAGATATCTTGGATTTTGGATCCAAAGCGGAAACATTTAATACCTGTACTTAATCTCGAAGAAAAACTTCAACAAGGGCAAATTAATTGGGAAAGGGAAACTCACGATGTTGGGGTATTTGGTAATAGGGGCAGAAACCAAAGCAGCAGTGTGAACCAAGTGGTATAGAGAAGCTGTATGCCAAACCTTCCCAACATTCGAATAATATATCAATATCAAAATCAGAACAGGAGAAGCACACAATAGAAACACAATACCAAACTCTACCATGAAATCAGACTAAAATAAAGATTGTTAATCAAAGGAATTAAAAAAAAAAAAAAAGTAAATCGAAGAGGTAAAATATATACCTCTTTGTAAGCTGGGTTGGCGGGCTTGAAGACATGAGCACCATATGTGCCCAAACCAAGAGCTGCCACTCCTGTTTGCAGCAGATAAATAAAAAAAATTGATGGAGAGAGAGAGAGAGAGAGAGAGAGAGAGAGAGAGAGAGAGAGGGAGACAGTAGGCTGTATTACCGGAGAGGGCAGCAACTTTGTGCCAGAGTTGAGGATTCATTAGATTATTCTTCTTCTTCTTCTTCTCCACTCGGTTAGTTTGCTTTGCCTCTCTTTGGGTTTTCCTGTCTCGTTGGGGTTCATGCCGAAGCCTCATGGAAAGCTTTTCGGGCACAAGTCTTAAACGACGTCGTTTATAACTTACGAAGGCACTCTTCTTGTAAACGGTCAAACGGCCTGTAGCTCAGACGTATAGAGATACGGCTAACGACCTGTAGCAGAATGAAGGCTCGAAGCTAACCCGATTGTAGCCCAAGCCTCCGCACTCCGCAGTTTGATGCTGTTTTGTCTTATAAAAAGCGTCCTCAAAGTTATATAGGGGCTGCTGAGATATTTTGGAAAGAAATTCAAAAGAATTCATTTCTGAAGAAAACGATGCATGCTTTGAGAATCAAATCCAGAGTACTCCTTAACATGCAACACCATTGTTTGGGATTATGCTGCATTAGCAATATATGCTTGTAGACAACAGTCATTAGAATTGAAAATAACAATAAATGTTTGTAAACTACATATTAGAGTTCAGTTCTTGATTTGCCCAGTACGACTCATTACGTGTTACAGCGATCCTCGACAATAAATGTCTGTAAACAACAGCCATTAGAATTAACAATATTCTAGACACAAGTTTCACCCCCTAAAATACTGCACCCCCCCTAAAAACCATCTGGGGTTAATGTTTGCGTTGGCCTCTAATCAAGTGTGAGACACATATTTGTACAGTTAAATCTAAATTTGTCTAAAGAATGCTGAAATAGAACTCCAAACAAATCTTCCTTTCCTCCTTGCCTAGCATGTTATGCGTTTCCTCCTGTGGCAGCATGAAGCAGCTCATCTGGAGTTGCAGCCGGGTCCAGATCCCAACACTTCCCTGGCAAATTATTCCTACCTTCCTTGAGTGGGCAAGATGGCACCTGGTGCGAAAAGCGTAACATCTCTCTTCTTCGGATCCATCGAATGGAATTTTTGTCTGTATTTCTTTGATATACTGTCTTGAATCCAGCCAATTTCACAAGGGGAGCTACACAAACACCAAGCTCTTCAGAGTAATTCTCAAGAATCTCCACCATTTCATATTGGTACCTCACTTCATCTGGGGTTGATCTACTCCATTCTACTGACCAATTCCGATAAATAGCCCAAATATCTCCACTTCTCGGGTATATCCGAACACATCCTCCCCTACCAGCTTTTTCCTGGCTAAGAACATGAGAGAAAATATTTACTCGGTCTACAACATCCGAGTTCCAAACTCTGAAATTTCCACAAGATTTGGTAAACCCGCAATCCAACCAGTTCACTAAGCCAAACTCACTATCCGTTTTAGAGTTCAAATAAGTGATATGAACCTTGAATGGTTCAACTGAGATCACCTCCCGGATCAGACAGTACAAGCGAGGCATACCATCTTCTTCATCATATAAAGCCCATATTTGTTTAGGCTTGAAGCATTCTTCTGATCTATCTTTGTCAAAATCATGGAAGTCAGGGTCAGGGACTGTAAGTGAGACTGGTCGGGGTTTCTTTGGCTCTAATTGATGACCAAAAGTGCCCAAATCATCTTTTTTGGGTGTATATTTGATCCCTCCAGATCTGTCAACTTCTCTCTGTGCTTCTGCCTTCTGCTTAACTGGGGCAGCTGCCTCGGATGCCAACTTCATCTCTTTCAGTTTCTTCTTAATTTCTGTCCGTGCCTTTTCAATCAACAACTTTCTAGCATCAAATGCCGGTGGAATAGACCATCGCCTAGTAAGAAGTTCACTCGGATTGTTAGGCTTGGGATCCTGTCCATTACTTGCATTATTTCCATCAGCCAATCTTGCTTCTGATGCAGATTTTAAACCCTTATCTTCATACCCATTTCTAAAACTGGCCTCCATAACCACCTTCCTTTTCTTTTCAGCCCTACCAGCTTTAGGTCCTGGAGGTTCGCTGCAGCCACTGGATGAGTTTATAGTAGCAACAGCATTTTCCAAGGAATGTTTCCTGTTTGCTCCTGCTTTAACCTTTGCTCTTGCTTGATTAACATTTCCATTAGCCTGATAGACATCAGTGGATATGGTAGATGGTCCATTAGGACCCACAATTCCAGCAGAAGTTCCAGAGAAAGAGCTCCACTGGAACGACACATTTGAAACATACTCATATCCATGTGCAGAATGAAATCCTGAGACCCCATTCCCTGTAACAAAGGCAGGGTTGGCTGGGATATAAGTTACCCCATCAAACCCATGACTTCCATACCCATTACCAGGCACATGTGACCAAGGAGAATACGGGAAAGAACCATTTGCTGGGGCTGTCCCAGTTTCCACAGCAATGAAAACACTGCGACAGTTCTTACAAGAGAGTCTTTTGTTCACATACTTCCGAAGATACTCATACTGAACTTTACAAGAGGTACAAACGGTCCAGAAAGTGTCAAGTCTTCCATGAGAGTTTGGCGAATTGGAACAATTGTNCCCCTTCTAATTCAAACAGAAGTAGAAAGAGAGAAATATATACATAAAATTTTAATTGGTTTTCTTATTATATATTATATATTTAATTATATGCATGTAAGAAATTAATTAAGGATATAAAATCACATTTGATCATGATCTGTAATATTTGGGATCGAGTTTTATAGCATGTTAATTTGGATCGATGATATATGTCCCATATCATGAAATAATTTATGATATGCGTGTTTTTACGGGAGTTTGTAAGAAATGACAAGGTCCAGTACTGGAATTAAAAATGTTTTGGGAAAGAAATTAATTTAATTTGTGAGATGTTAACTATTTTTGTGCAGGAAGTTTTATTTGTTTTTTATTAATTAATTTGTTGTTGTTGCTAGCCGATGGGTTTTATACTTTTCATTTCAAACAGCTAGCTGGTACTTAAACCGACATATATATAATATATGTATTAATTCAAACTTAATTGCATTTATGCAACAGATGATCATCGATCATCATGATCAGTTCTTTTCACATGATACTATATAAATATATATATATATATTTATATATATAATGAGATGATCTAACCCTAGTACGTCATGATTAATAAATATTGTACATCACTTACTTATATTTTTCATATTCATCGATTTTAACGGTCTCAATACGACAAGAATGCAAAATTGTATGTTTTTTGACGATTTAATGGTGAAAAGCGTTGTTGTTGTTTTTTTTTTTTTTTTTAGTTTGGCGCAAAATAAATTTGAGAGTAAAAACATATATAATTTACGAAAAAGGTCTTTCCAAACATTTTTAAATATCCAACAAGCTGCTGGCCGGCCTAAAAGTACTCATGTCTCGATCCTAAAAATTATGGCAAAAGTCTGTAGAATGTTTTATTTTTTATATGGCAAATCACATGAATATATACGTGATGTTCCTAGGATTTAACATTTTTTCAAACTATTTAATTAATCGGCCACATGCAAGAGATTGAAAAAGTTTCACCAATTATATATATATATNCTGTGGCAGCATGAAGCAGCTCATCTGGAGTTGCAGCCGGGTCCAGATCCCAACACTTCCCTGGCAAATTATTCCTACCTTCCTTGAGTGGGCAAGATGGCACCTGGTGCGAAAAGCGTAACATCTCTCTTCTTCGGATCCATCGAATGGAATTTTTGTCTGTATTTCTTTGATATACTGTCTTGAATCCAGCCAATTTCACAAGGGGAGCTACACAAACACCAAGCTCTTCAGAGTAATTCTCAAGAATCTCCACCATTTCATATTGGTACCTCACTTCATCTGGGGTTGATCTACTCCAGTCTACTGACCAATTCCGATAAATAGCCCAAATATCTCCACTTCTTGGGTATATCCGAACACATCCTCCCCTACCAGCTTTTTCCTGGCTAAGAACATGAGAGAAAATATTTACTCGGTCTACAACATCCGAGTTCCAAACTCTGAAATTTCCACAAGATTTGGTAAACCCGCAATCCAACCAGTTCACTAAGCCAAACTCACTATCCGTTTTAGAGTTCAAATAAGTGATATGAATCTTGAATGGTTCAACTGAGATCACCTCCCGGATCAGACAGTACAAGCGAGGCATACCATCTTCTTCATCATATAAAGCCCATATTTGTTTAGGCTTGAAGCATTCTTCTGATCTATCTTTGTCAAAATCATGGAAGTCAGGGTCAGGGACTGTAAGTGAGACTGGTCGGGGTTTCTTTGGCTCTAATTGATGACCAAAAGTGCCCAAATCATCTTTTTTGGGTGTATATTTGATCCCTCCAGATCTGTCAACTTCTCTCTGTGCTTCTGCCTTCTGCTTAACTGGGGCAGCTGCCTCGGATGCCAACTTCATCTCTTTCAGTTTCTTCTTAATTTCTGTCCGTGCCTTTTCAATCAACAACTTTCTAGCATCAAATGCAGGTGGAATAGACCATCGCCTAGTAAGAAGTTCACTCGGATTGTTAGGCTTGGGATCCTGTCCATTACTTGCATTATTTCCATCAGCCAATCTTGCTTCTGATGCAGATTTTAAACCCTTATCTTCATACCCATTTCTAAAACTGGCCTCCATAACCACCTTCCTTTTCTTTTCAGCCCTACCAGCTTTAGGTCCTGGAGGTTCGCTGCAGCCACTGGATGAGTTTATAGTAGCAACAGCATTTTCCAAGGAATGTTTCCTGTTTGCTCCTGCTTTAACCTTTGCTCTTGCTTGATTAACATTTCCATTAGCCTGATAGACATCAGTGGATATGGTAGATGGTCCATTAGGACCCACAATTCCAGCAGAAGTTCCAGAGAAAGAGCTCCACTGGAACGACACATTTGAAACATACTCATATCCATGTGCAGAATGAAATCCTGAGACCCCATTCCCTGTAACAAAGGCAGGGTTGGCTGGGATATAAGTTACCCCATCAAACCCATGACTTCCATACCCATTACCAGGCACATGTGACCAAGGAGAATACGGGAAAGAACCATTTGCTGGGGCTGTCCCAGTTTCCACAGCAATGAAAACACTGCGACAGTTCTTACAAGAGAGTCTTTTGTTCACATACTTCCGAAGATACTCATACTGAACTTTACAAGAGGTACAAACGGTCCAGAAAGTGTCAAGTCTTCCATGAGAGTTTGGCGAATTGGAACAATTGTTGAAACCTGGAACCCCTGTAGCATGAATCGGAGCTAAGTTTGTCTGGCTAACCCCAGGTGCTAATTGTTTGTTTCTCTTGCGATCATAAGAGCTTCTCTTAGAAATGTCAGACAGTAACGTCCATGCTTCAGAAACAAGTCTGAATGCCCCGTCAGCTCCCACACATTTNAGTGTTTTTTTTTTAGCAAATTAGCTCCCTTCTAATTCAAACAGAAGTAGAAAGAGAGAAATATATACATAAAATTTTAATTGGTTTTCTTATTATATATTATATATTTAATTATATGCATGTAAGAAATTAATTAAGGATATAAAATCACATTTGATCATGATCTGTAATATTTGGGATCGAGTTTTATAGCATGTTAATTTGGATCGATGATATATGTCCCATATCATGAAATAATTTATAATATTGTGCTTGATCAATTCAACGAAAGGCTTAATTATAAATATTAGTGTGACAGATGATCACATGAGGTCATGAGTATAATTATCAATGACTTCACTCACCAATTAAGGGGTAGAGTGAAGTACTACTGCTTCTCTTTGTACGGACAAAAAAGAATTAGGAAATTGGCTTAATTTAATTTGTAAGTACGTACGTAATGGAAACATGCATCGATCGACATATATGATCAAAGACTATATATATGGCATTAATTATTAAGCGCTTAATTCAGTGCATGATTTTGTATTCCAATATATATTACAAATGAATTATATAAGTAGGGTTTATCAATTTGTTTAGCATGCAGTACTCATGATGAGATTCTGCTACATTTTTTTTTTTAATATAATGTACATATTTTGTAATATTTGTTTTGGTATCGATCTGCATGCAGGATGGTACTGTACTCTCATGAAGGCCGAGTCCGTCCTGTGATTTAAGCAAAGAATAATATTATATATTGATCAGATATTATTAATGAACCATCATGTGAATATATAACCTAGGCCATGTTTTCACTGTTTATATATTGATCATGCATGAGGCTGCATGCTTTGCCACATCGATTGGTGAAGAATTAATTAAGCATCTTCGATGATCAGCAATATATATTAATTGGCACTACAAGAAAAATGAGTTTTTATGACTATTTGTTTACGACGAAAAGATTATTTATGATAAAAACAGACTTATTTTTACTGTAAATAGTACTTTTTTAAGAAATGACAATAAGCGTGTTTTTACGGGAGTTTGTAAGAAATGACAAGGTCCAGTACTGGAATTAAAAATGTTTTGGGAAAGAAAGATTTAATTTGTGAGATATAAACTATTTTTGTGCAGGAAGTTTTATTAGTTTTTGTTTAATTAATTTGTTGTTGTTGCTAGCTGATGGGTTTTATACTTTTCATTTCAAACAGCTAGCTGGTACTTAAACCGACATATATATAATATATGTATTAATTCAAACTTAATTCCATATATGCAACAGATGATCATCGATCATCATGATCAGTTCTTTTCACATGATACTATATATATATATATATATTTATATATATAATGAGATGATCTAACCCTAGTACGTCATGATTAATAAATATTGTACATCACTTACTTATATTTTTCATATTCCTCGATTTTAACGGTCTCAATACGACAAGAATGCAAAATTGTATGTTTTTTGACGATTTAATGGTGAAAAGCGTTGTTGTTGTTTTTTTTTTTTTTTTTTTAGTTTGGCGCAAATAAAATTTGAGAGTAAAAACATATATAATTTACGAAAAAGGTCTTTCCAAACATTTTTAAATATCCAACAAGCTGCTGGCCGGCCTAAAAGTACTCATGTCTCGATCCTAAAAATTATGGCAAAAGTCTGTAGAATGTTTTATTTTTTATATGGCAAATCACATGAATATATACGTGATGTTCCTAGGATTTAACATTTTTTCAAACTATTTAATTAATCGGCCACATGCAAGAGATTGAAAAAGTTTCACCAATTATATATATATATATATGGTCATTCTATATATCCAAGTTCTAGTACTATCAGTACTGCATGAGTTACAGATCAAAACATACGTTAATGTGGCATGCACGTACATATATATCACGCCAGAAAACTCGGAAATTTGGTTTTGATCTACATTGAAAAAAAAAAATTCTCATTGCCATTGGCTCCTTAATTAGGCTAGCTAGGAACTCTTTCCCGGCCGGCCTTTCCTTTTACTAACACAACCAATCGACCACACCCCCGCCGGCCCCTGAAATCACTGTTCATAAAATAGCTCATAAACATGATCATAACGTCACACATTTAACGCATATTGCCAAAATCTGCTCTCATTAACACCCAACTAGAGATTAATGAAATCACTGCTCTCATTAATCTCTAACGCCTCCAACTTCTGATCTACTCTATATACATGCATGATATTTCTCTCGATCGTATTATATCTATGAGGAATATGTATATATATATATAAATATATATCATGTTATCTAGCTGAATGCATGTACACTTTCTTTTTTTTTAACAATATAATGATCAGTCGATGGAGATGCATGCATATTACACGCGGCATGTTCAGTCCCAACCAGTACTGAGCGTGACAACCGACAGCTCATTCATCTGCTTAACTAGTACTGCTTTATAAACAAATTAGAAATTTGGAGAAAACATATTATTTCATTTTATTTTATATCAATTCTGCAGCTTCCATATATTGTATATATGGGACCAACTAAGAGGCAAAGACAAAGTTTATGATGCTGATCTCTAGTCTATTAGAGACAAAAGGCATGCAAGAGAATTTTACCGCCGGCCAGTAGTATTAATGGCACTCCGATCAAGTACCTTCACTATCGACGACATACCAGGCCAGGCCCATGACCAGCTAATTAGTTTCTATATTTTCCAGTACTACTGTCCTCATGACCGACCATGCATATACATTAATTATTTCTTACATCTCCAAATAAATTCTTCTTCAAATTATTTTCCACCAAAGAAGAACTTAATAACAAACATATAATTAAGAAAACAATATTTTTTTTCTTCTAAATAATGAATATATATAGTGAAAATCGCAATAAAAATAATTAATATAACAATATTTCCATTTATTTATTATTATTATTATTTTGATTGATTAATGATGGACTAGGTCAGACGTTCACTGGCTTGCAGAGGAACATAAGCGACGATGGGGACGTATCACCGAGCAGTCTTCTCTCATAGTAATCGACGCAAAACAAAGAGAGGGAGAGTTGCACCTCGTCACGAGTCCAGACACGGCTCCTGACCAGGTCCGAGTGGAGGAGACGACTGAGGACGGGTCGGACGCACACCATGTAGAGCTCCTTGTAACCTCCGAGAGCGACTACGATGGTTCGCAGGGATGATGGCGGTGGGGAGGAGACGTGGCGGAAGCAGAGGTGCTCCCAAATGGAGTCACTGCGTGCAATGGTGCACCAGAGGCGGCAGACGCTGGAAGCGACGCCGAGGGACGGCCCGTCCAGGCGCTTGAGGATCTCTATTAGGATGTCTATATGGTCGTTGATGCAGAACTTGGGTTTTTTTTTCTCTCTATCTTCTGCTTTCTTGATCTGCTGCATGGCTTCGTGTGGCCGTGGTGATGGTCGAGCTGGTTGGTGCCGCATCGTTAACATGAATAAGAGAGCTAGATAGCTAGCTAGATTGAAGTTCTGGGGAGGTGTGTGTGTGTGTGTGTGAGAGAGAGAGAGAGAGAGAGTAGTGAGTCCTGTGAGAGAGTAATGTTATATAGGAGAGTGCCAGAGCGTACGTTATGTTTAAGGTGTTTGAACTTTGTAAGAGTAAACTGGCTTCAAGGGATTTGACTTGGGAGAAAAGAAAGATAGAGAGTGTTAATTTTCTTTTGTATTTCTCTCGATCTGTTGAATCAACGACGACATATAGATCAGGAGATGAGCTTTTTGAAAGGAAAAAAGAATTAGTTCTTTTAGTTGTTTTCATTAATTTGTTCATGAGTTGATATATATACAAATAAAAAAGAAAAAAGAAACATGAGTAATAATAAGAAGAATAAGATAGTAGGGAGGGGTGAGGGGGGTGGAGTTGTCATGTGGCAGTACTGTGGGCATCGTGGGGAGAGAAGGGGCCAAAGGAAAAGGTCCAAGGCAAAGAACTGGAGTCTGGAACCAATATTGTTTGCTTCTTCCTTTTGTTGTTTTCAAATATTGTTTTCTGAGTTGAGCGGATTTGTTGGTTGTTGTTTTTTATTGCTTTGGTTTTTGCTCTTGTTTGCATCTTTCCAAGACTCTCGTTTTAGGGCCATTCTGATACTAAAAAAATCACTGACTTGGGGTTGTGAAATGTGAATATAGTTTGGCTGTCTGTGCTTGGATGCATCTTCAATCTGCAAAGTCTATTTTGTATTCTTTACAATAAGGCGGTGGACCAATGTATATGATCTATATATCTATTTTATGTAAAGATCGAGAACTAGATTAAGAATTATACGCATTCGAAATTTAAGACCCTGCGCGCAGCTCGTGATACAGTACTAGTATGACCATGAAATCTCTCTCTCTCTCTCTCTCTCTCTCTCTCTCTCTCTCTCTCTCTATATATATATATATTTATCATGTTTAAAATTAAAGCAATAAACTCTCTCTAATTATGAGTAAAATACTCCATGTATAATATTGCAGCACATATATATCTTATAACTATAGCATTTCCTTCCTTATATCAAAATAAGCTATACATTTTCAATTAACCTGAAGTCAGATACCAGCTGCTGCAAGCTGTCTCTACACCTAATTCCAATTTAAAGGAATTTGAAGATGATATATTGATTATATTATTGCACCTCCAATATTCATATGATCAACTGTTTCATCTTATTTAACTGGGAACGCGCGACTAGCTAGTACTTCTTTACACTGGCCAATTATCAAATAAGCAGCTTGCATTAATTAATCATGTCGAGCACAATTAAAGATCTAGTAGCTACTTTTAGACCTAATTAATTAACTCTTGAATATTTTAGCTAGTATAGTCTCCTTTCTGCATGCTTACTATAAATTGTAATTTACTCGTGAGTCCGTGACTTCTTTTAACAGATATATTGGATTACGAAAACTTTTTGTATCGCCAGGGAGACTAGTAGAAATTAAAGTCGACCAAATCACAATTTAATAATCTGAAAAAGGGAAAGAAAAAAAGAAAATAGTGTGTCGGGTGCACTGGTCACCATTAACCAAACCAAAACAAAATAAGGGCTTTGAAAAAATGGTCAGGAGCGCAGTATAGGTACCTAAGTGGTTTGTGTCATGGAGTTGGAGTTTGGCCCAGAAAGGAAACCCCACCGCCCCTGGCCTCCCCAAGTAGTTTGAACTTTGAAAACAGAGCGATGAGTGGGGTCTGAATTGACGTTAGATTTACAAAAGCTTTCGTATTTTAGAGTAGTGAGTAGTAGTACTGCATGCATGCATGCGTCATGGGGAGTTGTTTTGTAATGTGTTGGACACATCTGGTCTGAGATGGCACTGTTCCCTATTCTTTCTGATCTGAATTTCATAATTGAAAGATTACAAGAAGAAACCCGCAAAGTTCGCAAAGATTTTCACATTTAGTACTCCCACGACGACTTTCACAAATTTGTAGTACTTTTTTGTTGTCAAGTGTGCCTATCTAACAGCTAGCTTAGCCATGCATTTCCGTTGAGTTTTCACCATTTCATTTCCATATATAGCCTACATATATATATATATATTCATTTATATATAATAGCTAATTATAGCATACATGCACCCATTAATCATGATCTTCCACCCTTGATCCATCACTTTGATCTTTCACTGATCATGACAATTAATCACATCATCCATCTTTCTACTTTTTACTTAAATTAATTGGTTGGAATGAATTCTGAACGACATTAGTACTGCATGCATGGTACAATATTTTTTTTGTTTTTTGGAGGCTGACCTAATTAAAATTAAGAATATCGATGATCTTCGGATTAAAATGTGCGAAGGTACTGGTAATTCCGGTCCCTGTCCGCTTATACATTTTAATTTATTTCGACTTTGTTCATACATATGTAATTAATTAATTAGAATATCGATCCGTACGTTCTGTATGTTGAAGCAAGCAACGATCATTAACGTACAATATCCTTAAGTACTGAGTTTACTTAATTATGATATTTTCTTTGGTTTTTTGGGTATAAATTTGAGGTTTGTACAGGATTAATTAGTGTAGATCAGGGAGCTGGTCAGAGTTAATAAATACGCTAGCTAGCTTAATTTGTTTGATCATCAAAATCTCAAGACACATTAAAAAATTAATATTTTTGTCCTAGCAGCTTGCATGAGATGATGATCTCATGATTCATGATCATATTACTAGATAACCTAAAGAAAACAAGCAAGCAGCTAGCAAGTAGATAGGTAGAATGCATGCATGCAAACAGAAAGAAGAATTTGAAGAAAAACAATGAAATTGAGCCAAATTTTCTAAATCAATCTTCCCTAACTGCTCTCTTAGCTAGAAGCGAAGGATTTTGGAATCTCATGATCATGAATTAGGTTTCAATATTACTTTCCGCAAGAAATTAATACACTTGTATGTTTTCTGATCTAGAGTCTTGTTCTTGGACGGGGTATCGTTTTGTTCGGCATTCCTTGTTTTCTATATATATATATATATATATATATTTATATATAAGCGCTTCTTTTGAAAATAATTAAATTAAGTTTCTGATTTAAGATATCGAGTGATTAATTATTATACACAAATACAAACAAAACCTTGTGACAATTAACTCTGACATTGCACGCTTGCCCATGCATTACATGCATGACCGTTTAGCAACATTTGTGATTCCCTGGCTTGTGTAATTAACTCGTCTCAGATCGGATTATTCATTGTGAAGGCTTTGTAGATCAGTGCCAAGATAAATCTATTTAGATTGATGTTTTGCTTATATAATAACGCTATCTTGAGTTTTCACAAAAAATTTATAAAGAAACTTTGCACAAAAAATTTTATGAACTAGCTTGACTTAATGTAATACGTTGACAAATATATTTTATAATAAAAAATTTTATAATTTAACGGATCACATGATTAAGGGTCTATTTAATTGGGATTGCGTTAAGAGTAGTAAAAAGTACTTATATAGTGATCTCAAAAGCTCTTTAATGATAAAATTAGATTGTTTGGTTGTTATATATATAAATATATATATATAAAGACTAATTAAGTACATGGCTACATATCTCCTCTCCTAGATAGTATACATAGTACTCCAAAACGAGTCATGTTATTTGACTATCGATCAAATGGGTTGATCTTGTGGGAGATCCCGAACATGTAAAGCATAGTTAAAATTGGTCAGGTTGCGTGGGAGCTTGGCTCCCGAGCATGTGATCCACCCTCAATCAAATTGATCTCATTAGGTGGGAGCTCAGCTCTCGAGCATGTAATCCGACTTCGATAAAGTTGATTAGATTACGTGGAATCTCGATTCCTAAGCATGTGATTAGACCTCCGATCAAATAGGTCGGATCACGTGAGAGCTTGACTCCCGAACACAAGATCTGAACTTCAGTGAAAAAGATTGTATCACGTGGAAGATCGGCTACCAAGCACGTATCTGACTCCCAATCATTGGATCATGATGTGGAAGCTCCTTGCCCGTTGGGTGAGCAAAGAGATTTCAAATCTTAGGGCGAGCAACAAAGCTTGAACCTTGGAGCGAACAACAAAACTCGCACTTAACTGACCAAAAGTTCTCTTACAAAGGGCGAGCAATAATAGCAAACACTTTACTCAGATGTATGCTAGCCCTCACATACAAGAGAACAAGCGATAGAATTGAAGGTATGCTCATCTCATTTTTAAAACGCCACGGGAGGTGGTGCAAAGTTAAATTGATATAGGGTATCTAGGTCTAAGTTCTACATTGATTGCATTGAAGTCTTGCCTTAAGATGATGAATATGTACAAATATGGAAGGAAAAACCTAATATCCTCTTTGGACTAGGGCAATATTAGTTTTTTTTTTTTTTCCTAATCGACTAGGGCAATTTTAGTTATTCTCCCTCAAATCATATATTTATGCTTATTTTTGTCTTATTAGTAAATATTTGGTTTCAAGTTTTGGAAGTGATTCTGATTTCAATTTTAGCCAAATTTTTTTGTAGAAATCTTGTTTATTTATGTATTTATCTTTCATGCAATAATTTAGATTTTCTCATTTTTGAAAAAATATTCATAATTTCCAACTTTGCAGCTATTTAAGTTTGGCTTGTGGGCTTCATATTTTTTTAAAAACATTTTACTATTAATCAATATTCTTCAGAGTTTTATCTGTGTTTTGGGCGAATCTCTTATCTTCTCTATGTTGATCATCTGTTGAAACTAGCCGTCAGATTTAATCTAGTATCAAGGTCAAGGATGTGACGATTGAGGATTTGCAGAGACGGGTTGCAAAGTTATCACGACGTCTAACAGCGCAGAATATCGGTGATCGTGAGATGGAAAATGATGATTTCGATTCCAGTTTCGAGAACCCATATTACAATCGTATTCTATTCTGGAAGTACCATGGTAGGGAGGATCGTCATGGGGATCTCAGGTTCAGAGTGGATCTGCCTGAATTTTCTGATACGTTACAAGCTGAACATTGATTTATTATTGCATGAGGTTGAGTGGATTTACTACTTTGATGAATAAGAGTTTGAAGATGGACATTCTTTCATAGGGCTGAACTATATACCAATCTATGATACCTATCTTGATGAAGATAACCTAGTGGATGAGGTAACTATTTTTATTGAAAATATAGAAATTTTGGAAAAATAAAATGGGGGTGAAGTTTTGAAATTTGAAGATTATGAAACAACTTTTGAGGCAATTAATTGTGTTGATTTTCTTGGTGTTGAGGATTTTTTTTTTCAAATTCTCCTATGGGATTTGTTTTTTGGATTTGAGATGTGGGAAAGAAACTTAATTTTGCAATATAAAATGCTCAATATTATTTTATTTCCAGCCGATCAAATCAATTTTAGTTTTTCCATGATCATCGGGACAATACAACAAAAAGAAAAAAAGATTGGTCTCATTGGGTATCCTAAAGATCGAGGCAAGAAAGTTTAAAATTCGAGAACAAATTCTCTCCAATCCGGTGAGAATGGTGCAAACCCAAATTGATATGGGGTATCTAGGTCCAAGTTCTACATTAATTGCATTAAAATACTATCTTAAGAAAATGAATCAGTACAAATATGGAAGGAAAAACATAATATCTTCTTTTAGGGCAATATTAGTTATTCTCCCTCAAATCATATATTTATGCTTATTTTTGCCTTATTAGTAAATATTTGGTTTCAAGTTTTGGAAGTGATTCTGATTTCGATTTTGACCAAATTTTTTGTAGGATTTTTGTTTATTTATGTATTTACTTTTCATACAATAATTTAGATTTTCCCATTTTTGAAAAAATATTCATAATTTCAAATTTTGTAACCATTTAAGTCCGACTTGTGGGCTTCATAAATTAGTTTTTTGAATTTTACTATTAATCAATATTATTTAGAGTTTTTTTTTTTTTTTTTGTATTTTGGGTGAAAATATCTTTATCTTCTCTACGTTAATCATCTGTTAAAACCAGCAATCAAAATTAATTTAAATTTTGTCCAACATTCGTAGGGGGTGATCAAACAATGCCCACAACTTGATGTGTGCAAAATTGCTTGAACCCAAGGCTTGCAAGGACATGTGTCTGCACCTTGTGTGAGTAAAGTGTACTTTGAGCCCCAAACAAGCAACTCAGGCAAGCAAGGAATACTCATACCTTGTACGAGTAAAGTATGTTTGCACTTGGGCAAGCAACAAGTGCTTAAAACCCCAGGGTGAGCATAGATAGCTCAAACCACGGGGTGAGCCACAACAGCTCGAACCCTCAGGCTAGCACATATAGCAAAAATACTCACCACCTCTATTTCTAGGAGTGAGCACAAGGAACTCACACCCCAGGGTGAGGAAATATTACTCTAATCCCGACGGCAACTAAAGACTACTCAAACCTAACGGAGTAAAAGTGCTCGTACCTGGGGTAAGGAAATAGTACTGTCCCACTGGGACGAGCAACAAGTCATGCTCCTCTCAGGGGCGAGCATTAAAAAAAATAAATGTAGTGTTGCTTGCTAAGTGCTCATCTTGGGGCACACAAAATTAAAAAGCGCTCGTCGCCCAGGACGAGCAACAACATTCACACCTATGGAACAACCACTATGGTCGCATTACATGCTAGGGAATCGTGCCCAGTGCCATAGGAATTTGCACAAATTGTAATAACTCCATGGGATCTAATGCTTATGTGAGAGCTTGGCTCCCAAGAATGTAAAACGTACGCAATCTCTATAAATATCCAAACCCCAATTATATTAGTCAGATTACATGAGAGCTTGGCTCACGAGTATGTAAAGTGTACTAGATCTCTAACAGTATTTGATCGAGTCCACGTAGAAATTCTTACAAGAAATCTCCATCTTAGACCCATCAAGCCAATAACACAAATATCCACAAAAATCTCCATCTCATAATCATGAAGCCGATGGCAGGAATATCCACAATAAATCTCCATCTTGGATCCACGATAACTGTCGTGGGTCATCATTGCGAAAGTGAAGATATTTTTGGTTGTTTCTCTATATTTCCATTTCTGTTATGGCCACGGATCACAACTTCTTATTCCATCAAATTATGAAATGGAGAATCAGCTCTTACCACTTTCATTGGTACAATGCAAGTGACAACTACTATTCTCCTTCATAATGTCTTATGTGTACCCACTTTTACTTTTAATTTATTATCAACTAGCAGACTTTCCAAACAACTTAATTGTTGTCTAATTTTTCTTGTTGACTCGTGTTTTATACAGGGTCTTTCTTCCTAGACAACGACTGGGAAGGGTAGCATGGCACACAGACTCCCTGACACCGTCTCACCTCAAGCCTTAGTTCATACCTTATCTCAGAATTTTCATTTTCAAAATTTTATTTATGCTTCTGTACGACCTTCTGACAGTTCTTTTGATTTATGGCACTGTCGTTTAGGTCATCCCTCACATTCTCGAATGCAACTTATACCTGATACTCATGTAATCACACAAATGAATACCAAGATTGTTTTGCTTTGTTTAGTTTGTCCTCTCGCCAAACAAACAAGCTTATCTTTTCTTTCTAGCACTCACTCTACTACTGTGTGTTTTGAGTTAGTGCACTGCGATCTATGGGGGCCACATTCCATTACAGCCCATGATGACTCTCATTTTTTTCTTACCATTATCGACAACTTATCACGCTGTACCTGGGTCTACCTTTTGGAAAGGAAATCTGATGCACGCACTTGTCTCGAATCTTTTTGTCAACTAGTAGCCAATCAATTTAACACTTGAATAAAACCTTGAGTAGTGACAATGGATCAAAACTTAGCATGACTGATTTCTATTCCGAACACGACATTATCCATCAAAAATCTTAGGTCGAGACCCCCAAGCAGAACGGTTTGGTAGAGCGCAAACATAGACACCCTCTTCAGGTGGCTCACGCTCTTCGATTCCAATCTAGTATACCCTTACAATTTTGGTCGGATTGTGTCCTCACTGCAATTTATTTAATAAATCGAATACCCACACCCCTCCTATAAAACAAGACTCTACGAAATAATTTTTCATAAACCTCCATGTTACTCCTATCTTCGAGTATTTGGGTGTCTTGCTTTTGCTTCTACAATCTCTCAACACCGCCACAAATTTGATCCTTACAGTAGAAGATGTGCTTTTCTCGGATACCCCTTTGGCGTCAAAGGCTATAAACTACTTGACCTCGACACTCATCAGATATTTCTTTCTCAGGATGTTATTTTTCATGAGTCTTTTTTTCCATTCCATACTCCATCCCTAATCCCGTCCAATCTCCACCCTTCCCTTCTCCTATATCTCCAAACATTGTCTTACCTGACCCTGATTCCTTTCCTGCCCCCCACCAATATGTTTTCTCTCACTTCCACCAAAACTCAATCAAACTTACCTGCTTCCTCAACTCCTATAACAGACCCTTCAGATACCTTTCCTCCATTACTTCAACACTCCACTCGTCCCCGTCAACCTCCACTTTATCTCAAAAATTATATTTATCCCTCCCCATTGACTCCACCACCTTCCCAAACTATGCATTCTCTTCCCTTGCATGTTACCAATGATCTATATATCTACTTTTTCTCCATCCTTGTCCACGGCAATGCCTTGCACCTTAGGTCAAACATTCCCCTTTCTTCTACTCTTTTTTTCCATAAACTATCTTCATCTTACCATTCTTTTGCATCTGTTATTTCCTCCACTAATGAACCAACCTCTTATGGTGAAGCAATTAAGAATCCTAACTGGTGCAAGGCTTTGCACTCTGAAATTTCTGCTCTAGAGCTCAACAATACTTGGACTCTAGTTGAGTTGTCTCCTGGTAAACATACTATCGGCTGCAAGTGGATCTTCAAAGTTAAACATCACTCCAACGGTAGTATAGAACGCTACAAGGCGCGCTTGGTCGCCAAAGGCTTCGCACAACAGGAGGGCCTCAACTACAATGAAAAGTTTTCTCATGTGGCCAAATTGGTCACCGTTCGCACTTTGTTGGTTGTTGCTTCTACTCAAGGTTGGTGTCTACAAAAATTTGATGTTAAAACGGCCTTTCCACACAGGGAGTTAGAGGAGGAAGTTTTCATGCGCAAGCCTCCTGGCTATTTACAAGGCTCTCCAACTCAAGTTTGCCAGTTGAACAAAAGTCTCTATGGCTTGAAACAAGTCTCAAGACAATAGTATTCAAAATGTTCTAATGCTTTACTTGATTTTGGTTTTCAGTAGTCCGAAGATGACTATATTTATTCACTCATCTGGACAATGGTTCTTTCACTTCTTTCCTCGTGTACGTTGATGATATAATCATTGCCAGCTCTCACTTGGAGTCCATTGTTGTCCTCCACACTTTCCTCAATGATCATTTCCACATCAAATGTCTTGGAGACCTCTGTTACTTCCTCGGCATTTTGTCATTCATTCCTCCAAAGGTATCTCTATATGTCAAAGGTAATACGCTTTAGACATATTGGCCGATGCTGGTTCACTTGGCACTCGTCCTCTCAAGCTTCTTATGGATCAAAATCTGAAGCTCCGCGAGGATGATGGACAGCCTCTCTCTGACCTTCTTCCTTATCGACGACTGGTTGGTCAACTCCTCTACCTCATACTCACAAGACCCGACATCAGCTACTCTGTACATACTCTAAGCCAGTTCATGATAGCACCTTCTTCTTCCCATCTTCATGCTGCGCAATAGGTTATTCGCTGCATCAAGAATGTCCTTGGCCAAGGTCTCTTATTTTCCTCCACTTCTCCACTCCTTTTGCATGCTTATTCTAACTCAGACTGGGCATGATGTCCTGATTCTCGATGCTCAGTCACGGGTTTTTGCATTTTTCTCGACACTTTACTCATCTCATGGCGATTGAAGAAGCAATCTGTGGTTTCTCGCTCCTCTGCTGAGGTCGAGTATAGGGCCATGACAACAACTTCTTGTGAGTTACAGTGGCTTTCTTACATTCTCAAAGATTTGTACATCTCCATCTTGCTTGCCATTGAATTATACTGTGACAACCAAGTTGCGCTACATATTGCTGCAAATATGGTCTTCCACGACCGTACGAAACACATCGAGAGAGAGTGTCACGTCATCCATGACAAAATTCACGTTGGTTTTCTACATACCTGCCACGTCCGTTCTTCTCTCCAGCTTGCGGATGTTTTCACGAAAGCCCTACATTCTTCCTATTTTTTATCTCTTCTATCCAATATAGGAATAGAAAATATCTATTCTCCATTTTTCGAGGGGATATTACCGACTGATACGTCTCAAGCACAAAGAAAGAATCCAGAAGAATGCACGCACCAGAATTCACAACAAATTTCACAACAACAGTCTGTGATGTGTAGAGGCAAATTATTACAATGATTCTTGTATAAAATATTCCATTCCTTTATATAAATAGCACACTATACAGCATAGAGGATTTACCTTTTGATGAAATACATCACTACATTTTTTACTCCTTGCGCCTTTGTGCCTGCTTTCTCTTTTCACAGAGTATGAACTGTCTTTTAGACTTCATTTCTATTAACTCTGACAAATTAAAAGTCATTCTAACAGTGTAAGATTTTGAAATGGGTGCTTTTACTTATTATCATTTACATCATATATTATATTTTATTTTTATTTTTATTTTTTAAAATAAAAAAAAATATTATTTTACTCATTATCCATACATCACGTTTAATAAAAAATATATATATATAAATATATGTAATGTATAATATAAAAATGATGAACAAAATTTGTAATATATTTTTCTATCATTATTATACCATCCACCGTCTTCTCATAATGTCTCTCTCTCTATATATATATGTATGTATGTATGTATGTATAATTATATAATGTGGGGTCTCAGCTGTCCATATGAATCTATGATTCATCGGTCGGGTGGTGAAGACACGGTTTGCCCACGCGGGACCCGGACTGCCGTTTAGGATGGACGTGTAAATAATTCTATTGATATCATTTCTTTTACATAAATATTTGAAATGAAGGTACCGAAAGGACACAACTTTCGTCCCCACAACAAAACCACATATCATTTTCCAATGATAATTTTAACAACTTAAAGAGAACTGATTTTTTTTTTTTTTAAATGTATATTACAAAATCAATTATTATTCTTTACTTGAATTTCAATTGTTTCATTATATGGAAGGAGAAGATAATATAAATATAAACTTTTACAAGTGAATTCAACAAAGAAGGTTTTTTTTTTTTTTCTTTCCCAAATAAATATTTAATAAGGATGGAATTTATTTATTTTTAATTCAAATTTAAAGATATGTTTAGTAAAAGTTAGTAATGGTGGGGAAGATCGGAAAGCGAGTGATTACTCTACTCATTCATTTCTACTCAGTTTAAGGACAGACCCAATAATGTGTCCAATCCATCATCAATTATTCAGTCCCTCCCCCGTTAATATTACACAACACACACACACAAAGAGAAGACAAGACAAGAGTGCCCAAAATCAAAATTCATACCGCAAATTTTCAGCCAGACTCGTACTGACCATTCCTCTCACTGTAAGCTCTTTCACTTTCCTCTTTTATGTTATTTTTCTCTTTTCAGAAAAATGAAAATTGATGTATAAGGAATATAGTTACTGGGATCTTGCCACTTCATCTCACTCTTATACCTGTTTTGATTGTTATCAGTTACCGGTTTTCTCTCCTTTCATTCTGTTTTCAGGGGAATTTAGCAGAGCCCATGTTACAATCCTATCTTTAATGTTTTTGGTCATGCGCTATAATTCAATTGTATTTTGACGTGTTGAGGCTTTGTTTGGTTGCAAATGATTTAGGCATTTTTGGGGGATTGATTTGGGAGATGACCAAAGAACACCCACCGGAGACTCTTGATTTCTTCATTTGGACTGTTGAGGTATTTATTACCTCTCTCTCTCTCTCTCTCTCTCTCTCTCTCTTTCTATGATTCTGATCATTCGGGCCTTCTGTTTCCAAGTAGATCCTGTTTAATTTTGATGTGTGATTTGGGTTTCTCGGATCATATGCTAGAATTGCTTGTTTGGGAGGTTTGATCATGGCTGTTACTTGGTAAATTGATTCGCCTTGGTTAGTCTCTTTGGTTAAGTTTTCTGCGATTTTGGGTTCAATCAGGACTTAGTATTAGTTGAGGTTGTGGTTAGTATGTTGGTCGTTTCGATGGTTATGCTGAATGGAGCAAGTATGAACTGGGAAGTTTCAGTTTTGATTGATTATCCTGATATTATAAAGTCTGACTTAATTAATCTTACAATGGAAAGGATATTTTATTGATTACGTTTCTAATAACAAGGCTAAACTGTACTTTTGGTCACTGAATGCACGGTACGTTCTTGTTTAGTCCCCGGATTGTATGACGCTGTATTCTTTTTTTCCTGGAAAAAAGCTTTAATTTTGAGCCATATAGTTTTTCCATGCAAAAAGCTGATGAGCCCAAACAAGGAAGATTTTGATCACCGTAAGGGGGTGTTGAAAATTCTTGCAATTACCCTAGAAGAAGATTTCTGTAATTTTCATTTAGTTAGAGAGCATCTATACATAAAGAGCCGAACTGCAGGTCTTCATGTCTCCTAGCCGAAACAACGGTTTGGAAGAAGGAATTTTCAACATATGCCATTCTGAGCCGACTGGTCAGACTGACAGATTTTCAACTCGAGTCAGAAGATCATCTTGGTTCACAACAGAAATTTGAACACCCCTACAAATGGGAAGTGCAGTGAATGAAGAAATGTAGCGAATCCAAATTAGCAGTGATGTCTATCTCTTTTATTCGGATATCTGTATCATTCACTTCATCAAGGTTAAGGATTTGTGATGAGACGTGGTCTGCAGCCCTATGGATTTCTTATAAAACAATGGGATGAATAGAAACATATGCATCTTCTCTGCCATTCTGAATTCAAAATAATTTAGCTGAACACTATTTTCTGATAGAAATGAACTTGGAAACATATGCATCTTTGCTGCCATTCTGAAGATTGGTGACTCATTTATTGCTTTAAAAAAATATAGAAACATCAGGATATGTGGCTAACTGACATGCATTGTGCAAAATTCTATTTCTGTTTTTCCAGGACGTTGGTTTGTGGTTGGAAGAGATAAATCTCGGTAGTTACCGCCAGATTTTTAAAGAAAATGGTGTCAATGGAGAATACCTGGAAAGCATGTCCATGTTTACCACTGAGCAGATCCTTCGGTTTATAAGACGATGCCACATGAAATGGGGTGACTTCATCACCCTGTGCAAGGAGCTCAGGCGAATTAAAGGTCTGTGGTGTGTGTGTGTGTGTGTACACATCTTTTCATTGGGGGGCAAGATGCATGCTCACAGATGTTAGGTTGGTATTGTGTTGGGGGGAGAGACAAAAAGTGGGGGTGGAGGATACCACGTGGTACAAAGGATGCTGGCATCATACTTTTGATTAAGGGCCTAAATGAACAAATTTCTGTGCTCGACTAATGCTTTGTATAGCAGTTAGCAGTTTACAGGGTAATTCTTCTACATTACTCCTGACGTCTATAGGTGGGTACGTTTAGTTTTTCCAAAATTAGAAGCAGAATAATATTTATTTTTCTTCTTCTTTTTTTATTTTTGAATTTGTGGGATTTGTATCTCTTTAAAAAAGTCTGGTGTAACTGGTTCATTCATCTCAAACTCCAAACTTTTCACTGATATGGCACACACCAATATTAGGCATGGTATTACATTCTCATTCAGCTCCTGTGTTAAAATTTTGTTATTGTACCATTGTTCTTGTTAAAATTTCATTATTCTCCCTTTTATAATGAAATTGATATATATTTTTCTAGAGGAACAAAAGTTGTGTGCTGAATAAAAGCTTTGTTGTGTCATCTCATAGTGTAATCTAGTTATGAGTTTTATATAATGAAGTCTACTACATCTCCAGTGGCTTGCTTGAAAGGGGATCAAAAGGTCCGCCGGCCATGGTGGGCTCCTTCTTGCCTCTCGATACTCTTTATCAAGGTGGTGAGACAGAACAGACAATCACGAGTTGTCTCCTTGAAGCTGGAACAGTGATGCAAGATCTGCTTTATATGTATGTACTTTATGTGTTTTTGGTTTCCTTTTGTTGGAAGAATGGAAGATAGGAAAGAATTTTTTTCTCTTTTTCTTTTTGTCTTGAACCTGACAGGATTGCTATTTGTTCTCCTATGGAGAACTATATTTTAAATACAAGCCCTTTTTGTTAATTTATGTTGGTTTTATAGTTGTGCCTCCTTTCCTAATCTGTGGGCAAAAAAAAAAAAAAAAAAAAATGCCATGTTTTGAGAAATCAACGTAGGTCCTTTCTCTAACGGTATTAATATTCCCCTGATCAGGTTTCACTGTTCATATTACTGGGAAGGCCTCTTTAATATTAGGAACATAATTGATGATTGTAATTTCGTTCATATCTAAATTTATTTCTACCATTCATTGTTTAGTAATATTAAAAAAAGAGTAAATTAAAAAAAAAAAATTGTGTTTGTGCTGTTGGGAATGGTTCACTGTTGGACTACCAATGGACTGACTTTTTTAAAAAATAAAAAGAAAAAAATTAAAAAAATTCTGGAACAGATTAATTATGCTCACCTTTTTTAATTTCCTGTGATGGAGGAAATAGACATTACAGTCTTGAGTTATACCTTTTTTGGTTTTGATTCTTCTTGTTTGGGGAAAAATTAAAAAAAAAAAAAATATAGTTTAGCAGGATTATCTCAAAAGTAGAAACAAAAATAGAGAAAAAACAATTCTTTATTGCCTTTAGGAATAATTGATCTATATTAATTGATGTCTGTCAGCATGTGTATGTGAATTTCTCTTGAGTTTGCATATTGAAGCATTTGCCGCTGTTACCCATATTTTCTTGCCAGGAGGGTACCGTTTATGATTATGTATTTAGTGGTGTCAATTGTGCTCGAAGGCCACACTCCGATTCCTGCTATTGTGTTTGGTGCTTCTTGCCTAGCTGAATGTTAGCGCATGTGTCTTGTTCTGTTATAGCTGTTGAGGGAGATAGTTGTATTGGATTGCAATTACTCTCACAGAAGATTTTCATGATCGGCTTTTCTTCTCTTTCACTTTTTTATAATAAGAGTATAAATAGAAAGAAAATTCAATGTAAGCAAGTCAAAATACAAATAGTGACTTGTTCTAATTTGGCCATCCCCCCGGAAATATGCAGGATATTTGGAGTTATTCTGAAAAAATTATTTTTATTTTTGCTCGATGATGCTTTCCTAGATTGTGACATGGTGATATATGAAGGATAGTCGGAGTGTTTCATAAGAAGGTTTGGCCATTTTCGAGATTTGAAGCTTCTGTGAAATTTAAAATTAGTTTGTTTTCAATAGATAGGGGAATGGTGATATAAGGTAGGTTTTGATGTATTTTTATCATGTTTTATTTAATATAACATACTATTTATAGAAAATTAATAAGTCTTTGTGACCCTCAGGATTGGGGTAGATCGACCAAATGCAGTTTGTGGTTTTAGCAGTTAAGAGTTTGGTTCGTGGGCATCTACCTGTATCCTTAGTAACAGAACATCTGCATAATTTCTTTGTGGTCAATGTTTCTATAATGTTTTTGTGCCATATTCACTTCAAAGCAGCTAGCTACATGTAATTTTACTCTTCCCTAGTGGTAGATCAGCTGCATGCATGTGGCTCTTTCAATGTTGTTTGCATATATCTTGAGGTGATTATTTGTAGATGCATGCAAAATGTTTTGTTCATTGTTGTTGTTTTTTTTTAAACAGAAAGATTCATTCTTTATTACCTCATAACTGGAATATTACAGATCTTGTCTTGCAATACAAAAAAGTAAATACCTGAAGGCCCCCCTTCCATCCAGACAACCTCTCCTACTACATTTAGACCTAGTTTTGCAAAAGTATGAGCCACTCTATTGCTATCTCTATTTGTATACTGTATTGACCAATTCATTCTATTGTGTAAAATCAGTTTTATATCTTCAACTAACTGTCCATGCCACTCCCAACAGTAGCTCTTCCTATTTACAGCTTGTATAATCCCCATAGCATCGCCTTCGAAGATGATCCTAGGCCAATTCAACTCAGCGCATAGCTTTAAGGCTCTCCACAAAACTTGTAACTCTGCTACAGCTGGAGTGCACATACCTGCATTAGAACAACAAAGTGACAAGAATACCTCCCCTTCTTCATCCCTCACCACAATTCCTTTCCCCCTTCTTTTCTTTTTAGAATCCAAGCTAGCATCCCAATTCACCTTTACAAAACTCCTCTCTGGTTTCCTCTACTTATCTTCTTTCTTTTGCAACTCCCCTCCCCTTATAACCCCATCCCGCTCTCCTCTAGCCCCTGCAAAAACCTTTAGACTTTCTCAAGCTTGTAGAAACAATTTAGAAAGCCCTTTAAATTTAGCTTCAAAGACAAAAACATTTATTCTCCACCACATATTCATCATCACAGTTGCCACTAAGTCAAGTTCTTGCCTTGTTAGCTTCTTTATCAGCAACAACCACATATCGATAAGATCCCCCTCCATTCAATGCCATTTCTGAACTGGACTCTTTGTGTCAGCCCAAATATCACCTGCTGCAATACAACTCCACAGCACATGCCACACAGATTCATTCTCCTTTCCACACACGGGACATAGAGGTTTTCCACTACCTCTCATCTATACAGATTCCACCTGGTAGGTAAGCTATTCACAACAATTTTCCATATGAACACTTTCACCACTTCAGGTGTGTTAAGCTTCCAAATTCTATTCCATATCTCTTTCCCTAATTTAGACTCTGATGAGCTCCCTTTATCTTTGCCTCTCCTGGACCTCTCCAAGTGGTAACCACTTTTAATACTATATAAAACATCTTTTGTAAAGGCCCAAATCCTATTATTAGGTGCATTAGATTGACTGACAGGTATACCACAAACAATACCAGCTTCCTCTTGCAAGAGTATGTCATGTATTAGCTTGTAATTCCATCTTCCATTAAGTAAAAATTGTTTTACTTTTGCCTCTGAACACAAGTTCCTTTGAGGTGATTGAATACAGAAGTGAGTGGGTTTTGGGATTCACTTATCCTCCCATATGCTCACCTGCTTTCCATTCTCCACCCTCCAAACCAATCCCTCATTCAGTAAACCAAGAGATCCCCACAAACTCCTCCATATTTTTGAAGGCTCACACCCTAATATAGCTTTCAACATGTGAGTATGCCTAAAGTACTTATCTTTTAGTACCCTAGCAGCAACTGAGTATGACATGGTCAATACCATCCAGCATTGCTTTGCAAGGAGGGCAATATTAAAGCCTTGAAGCTCTCTAAAACCCATTCCCCCCTCTGATTTTGCAACCCCCATTTTTGCCCAGCTTTTCCATTGAATTCTTCTTTCATTTTGGTGGAAGCCCCACCAGAACTTAGCCATTAGAGCATATATTTCCTTACACAGTTTCACTAGGAGTTTAAAAATATTCATGTGATAAGTTGGGACAGATTGTACAACCACATTCAACAATACTTCTTTGCCAGAAGGGAAGAGGAAATGGTTTTTCTAGTTGCTTATTTTGTTCCACACCCTGTCCTTTATACCTCTGAATATGTTGTATTGAGATTTTCCCACTATCATAGGCAAACCCAAATATTTTTCACAACTATTTTGGATCCCTACTCCCACATCAAGCCTGATCATTTTCCTTATATCTTCCTTAATATTTGAGCTAAAAAACAATGATGTTTTCTATCTATTTAAACTTTGCCCAAAAGCTTTCTCATAGATCTCAAGCAATTCTTTAGTTTTCAACCATTCCTGCCAAGAAGCTTGCCCAAACACCAAGGTGTCATTTGCAAAGAGCAAATGTGTTACTCGTATCTCACCTCTGGCTACTGAAACTCCTCTCAGTTCCCCCTTTCTTTCAGCTTGGTTTATAAGGGTACTCATTCCCTCTGCACATAAGAGGAAAAGATAGGAAGATAAGAGGTCTCCCTGCCTTAAACCTCGAGTTGGAACAAAGGAATTGCCAGGTTTTCCATTCACCAATATGGCATAGGAAACTGATTGTACACAATGCATGATTAGGCCCACCCATCTTTCACCAAAGCCTCTTTTGACCATTACTGCCCATAAGAATCCCCACTCAACTTTATCATATGCTTTTGAAATATCGAGTTTTAAGGCCATACTCCCCTTATATCACCTTTTCTTCAACTTCATTGGATGGAAGATCTCATAAGCTGCAATTATATTATCTATAATAAGCCTCTCAGGTATAAATGCACTATGATTCAAAGATATCACATGGTTAAGCACTTCCTTAAGTCTGTTAGCTAGTGTCTTTGCAATGATTTTGTACAAAACATTGTAAAGACTAATTGGCCTGAAATCCCCAATATTTTTTTGCTTCTTTATCTTAGGAATCAACACCAAATGAGTATGATTCAATGACATCGAGTTTCCATCCCCTCTAAGAAAACTGAACACTGTTTCTATCACCTCTTCCCCCACTACCTTCCAATAGGTTTGATTAAAAGAGGCCCCAAATCCATCTGGGTCTGGGGATTTCAAAGGCCCAATCTGGTGCACAGCTACTTCCACCTCTTCTCTAGTAAACTCCATCTGCAGATCTTTATTCATCTTAGTTGTAATACATCTCTCCATTGCAAACAGACAATATTCAATAGCCTCACTCGATGGGGATGTGGACTGGTATACTTGTTGATAGTGATTATAAAAGGGCTCTTCAATTTCCTCCTGCTCCTCCCATATCTTGCCACTAGCATCCACCACATGTAATCTGGTTCCTCTTCCTTCTTTGAGAGGCATATGCATGAAAAAACTTGGTGTTTTTATTACCAAGTTTATAGCAGTTTTTTTTGCCCGTTGTCTCCATTTCAAATCCTCCTGAGTTAACAAAATTCCCACCTGTTTTTGGAGCCCTCTAATCACCTCATAATTGTCTGGCCCCTCATTGTCTTGGAACTGCTTAATTTCCTCAGATAATCTGTCTACTTCCTTCCCTCTATCCTTCTCCTTATCTATGGCCCCCTCCTTTAATTTCCCATGCATGATTTTAGAAGGCCATGAACCTTACTCATGGGCTCAGAATTACAACCCTGTGTATTCCATCCCCCCTTCACCACCTCCTCACACTCATTTTTCACCCATGAAGCTTTAAAAAAGAATCTTCTTTCCCTCCCTCCAGCCACAAACGGTGTTTCCCTTACCTTAAGCAAAATGGGTCTATGGTTAGAGCATATAGTTGATAAGTTGATCACCTTCACCCTTTTAAACAAATCTCTCCTTTCATGATTGGCTACTTATCTATCTAATATTTCTTTAGTGAATGTGTGGTCCCCATGCTTATTACTCCAGGTAAAAGGGACATACCCTAAATCAGTGAGTTTTTTTTCTGCCAACACCTCTCTGAATTGTCCCATCCCTTTTTCATCTCTTAGCTTACCCCATTTTCTCCTGTATTAATATCTCAATAAAGTCCCCTGCAATACACCACGCATCACCTTTCTTAGGCTCCAAAGAAGCTAATAACTCTCACGACATCTTCCTCTTTGAGGCATTAGGATGCCTATAAAAATTAGTGAAATTACCGCTGTTTCTACCTCCCTCACCCCTAATAATACTGCTTATATGCTATTGAGAATAGTGTACTATTTCTAGATTAATGGCTCTACCCCAAAATAATGCTAATTCACCTCTTTTCCCAATAGACTCCACTACTAGACAACCCTCTATCTCCAGTTTTCTTTTTAAAACCTTCACCTTCCCTGCATTGATAATTACTTCCATTAGAAATAAAATACTGGGCATATTTACCTTTACTACACTTCAGAGGTCCTGAACTGTCCAAGGGTTGCCCAACTCTCGACAGTTCCAACTTAGGCAATTCATAATAATTAGCACGGCTGACTAGCAGCCTCTGCCATAATCTCGATATCAATCCATTCCATACTCTCCACCCTCTTCATCTTTTTTTTTTACTACCATTCTTGAGGCCATTGCCCTCCCTTCCTTCATTCATTCTTTTTGAGAGGACTGATATGTGATCACCTCTAACAATCTCCCCTCCAGCTCTCCTTTTCCAACTCCTTCCCCTACTTCTTACCCCTACTACCTGCCCTCCTTTATTTCCTCTTGTTTCTTACACCAACAAAATTTCCTCAGCAGACCCCTCATAGTTCAGCTATAGGAGTATTAACAAAATCCTGTATCTCAATTCCCCCACTACCCATTAGCCCTCCCTCCCTCCCCAAGTTATGACCCCATCCTCTACCCTCATTTGTCACACTCTCCACCTCCCTCTAAATTTTCTCTAAACCAGCAGCTTGAGCCCCCTAACTCTCTGCAGTATTTTCAGGAATAGAGCTTTCCTCCTCCTCTCCCTTCACCTCTACTCTCACCTTTTCAGTTCGACCCCTCCCTACCATTTTTGCTCTCAACCAGGAACCATATTGGGCTGACCCCCCTTTATCATTCAAACAACCCTTTGTCCCATGCACAATGCACCCACATTTTAGACAAATCCTCAGTAATTTCTTATATTGAAAAGGGATCCACATCTTCTCCCCCTGTAGATTGATTGTTCTCCCTTTACCTAAACTCCTTCTGATATCCAATACCACCTTAACTCTCAAACACTTTCCCCATGCTACATCCCCCTCCTGGACTTCCACCTCTGTTACTTTTTCCATGGACTCCCCCAACTTCTCTCCCATTCTACGATTCATACAATCCAACGGTAGATTGAACATTTGAATCCAGAAACTCTGTTTGAAGAAATCCATTGAGTGGATTTTGGCCTTCCCCTCATATGGCATTAACGCAAACATATGGTTGTCAAACAACCATGGACACCCCCTTAGCACCTTCACCTTATCTCTCCAATTTGCAAAAGAAATAACAAAACAGTTGTTACCCAGCTCTCGAAAGGTCAGAGGTGTATATACCTTCCAGATCTTCTCCATGGTAGTTCTAATGACCTCATTTCCTATCTTACATTCAGCAAAGGCCTTCCCCAGCAGGCTCATCTCCGCCAAATTCTTCAGTTCATCTTTGTCACTCAATGGAATTTCGATGGGCTCACTCTCCTCATCGACCAGCTTCAGCTTCTCCCAAATATCCTTCAATCCGTCCATAGCACCACTCTCTGTGTACCTCAGGAAATAGAGACTCTTACAGTTTCCCCACCGGAGTGAGGAAGAATTGACCTCCTCCACCTAGGCCGTTCGCACCCTAATCGCTTCCAAGAAGACAACGAGAGAAAAATGGTTACAGGAGACTTTTTTGGGGGAAAAAAATATTTTTTAGCGCTAGTATATCTTGATATGGGTTCATTGGTTTTTGAATTATCACGATCCAAAACTAATATTATATTACTTGCTCGCTTAACAGTACTCTTAAGTGCCTAGAACCACTTCATTAACCATAGATCATTCATTAATATATATATATATTTAAGGACATCCGATCGATTCCACGAACAAGTACATAATCTTTCAATACTAGTATTGCCACTTGGCCAAACAATAGATATAGCCTGATCTATCACCCCCATATCGATCCCCCGAACAAGTACATGATCTTTCAGTTCTAGTACTGCCACTTGGCCTAACAATATATAGCCTGATCTATCACCCCCATGCATGAAGAATCTCAATTTACTACTATATATAATACACATAGAAATCTACATCCAATATAATGAGAACTAGATATCCTAATCCCCGACCATCATCTTTTTCCTTCCCATTATAATAAAGAGTTAGTCTACATTCAGTCTCCATGCAAACTCATACAGTTATGTTTAAAAAAACTTTAAAATTATAATAATATTCTTTTTAAAATGATGTTTTTTTCCTTTTGCCCCAATTCATTAATGGGACTGCACACGCAATACTCCACTCAGGACTACAAATAGAATTTCTGTATAATAAATTTATATATATATAATCTCAACCCTTTTTCATCTACGCTTCCATATATCGGCTTTCTTTCCTGACCGCCCTCTCTCACTTTGTGGCAAATATTACAACACCACCACCTCCAAGAGGCTAATTAGATCATAGATATATAATGGCAACCTCTGCCATCCAATAGTCAGCATTCGCCGGCCAGTTAGATTGCTTTGAAGCTATCCAATGAGCTTGTCTGCAAGGCTGGAGGCGGCTTTGGTGGTGGTCATACTACCATGAGGCGCACCGTGAAATGTGCCCCACAGAGACCACTCATCCTTGAAAACTATATATAATTAATATGCATGCAATGTTCGGTGATCATCACCAATATGTGCATATATGATATATGCACGTAATTATTAGAAACCTAGCTAGTAATGACTCAGAAAATTATATGTATAATTTAATTCTTGGATGAATCGAGTTATTCAATTCTCTCCCTCTGTCTCTCATCTTTTCTCATGACCAGCATGCGGTCGCCAGTGTATCTATAATTTTCTTTTCGAATATGTTATCAATTTCAGTCGTACTTTGTTCTTGAATTATTTGATCAATGTACATGATAAGATGCCATGCATTGAGCAAGATGAATTAGTAAATCCACTCAAACTTTGTTGGTATTACTCACATTAATTTACCGATAATAAACCAAGATATATATCATGTATATATATGATTGGTGGCCAATATAAAAAAAGCTTTAACTAGTTAAGAAGAAAAAACCATTGTAAGGTCATGTTCAATATTGGAACTTCCACCAACCTTGTAATTTTAAAGAAAAATCTTTGCATCAGCCCATGTATATCTCTACAACAGTGTGGTTGCAGGCTGGGCAAAGTTGATGGTGCTGGTGACGATGAGGGCCCCGCGCAGCCATAGGCCCTGCGCTGGTGTTGTTGGAGCTCCTTGATGGCTTTGCGGAGGCGGTCTTCAGCCTCCCAGAGCCGGCTGTTGGCGTCAGCATTGTCCTGTAGAGGCGATGATGGCAGAGACGCTGATGCCATTTTGGTCCGAGAAAGTGGGAGGAACAGAATCAAAACGCACGTTTTGTTAAAAAAAAAAAAAGTAGAAGTCACATAGGGTGTGCATTGTGTGCACTGCTACAGTGGTTGCTCTATAGTTTTACTCTTAGTTTAAAGTGCAAAACTACATTTCAAAGCGAACCATCTAGATCATGTACTATACATATCATTTAATTTGGGCAACTTGTATAGATGTATACTTCTGCGCGTGTGTGCACACACGTGCACACACACACACACCCTCTGTGCGCGCGTACACACACAATGACAAACACATGTTTAGGCGTGGAAAAGTTGTCTCAACCTCTAGTTAATTGTATGCATGTAAACTAGGTATATATGGCCTGGATTGTTCCAAGTATTTGGGGCCATTCTCGGAGCAAACTCTATCATATCTGATTGGTGAATTCCCTGGTGACTACGGCTGGGATATTGCTGGCTTATTAGCTGACCCTAAGACATTTGCCAAGAACCGCGAGTTGGAGGTGATCCACAGCAGGTGGGCCATGCTTGGAACCCTTGGTTGTGTCTTCCAGGAGATCCTTTCAAAGAATGGTGTCAAGCTCGGGGAGGCAGTGTGGTTCAAGGCCGGTTCCCAAATCTTCTCTGAGGGGGGGGGGGGGGGGGGC